>CAUYON010123652.1:0-46023 GCA_963573935.1 Arctocebus calabarensis | reverse complement strand
TCTGTACCTTTCCCCTCCATCACAGTTTTTGTAAGTAATGAAGAATTTTACCCGTACGATTGCACAGCAGCTAGGCAAGAGAGAGGTCGCTGACTTGGCTAATCCTCTCACAAGGAAACCCCCAAATACTTGAGGGCATGAAGCACAAGGTTTTTGTTATCCAAAAGTAATTAGCTGCAGAGTATAAAAACATTTTGGAGCAGAATGCACATAAATATGAGGATCATAAATAATCAAAATCAAGTACACTGACAGGAAATTCTTAAAGAAATGTGCATGTTCCATGGACCTCACAAAAAATCATTCTCCACAGATGTGGAATCTAAGATTATGCCTAAGAAACGATTTATATGTTTGACACTAAAATATAAAAGAATTCTTAATTTTAAAAAGGCTCTGATGATAGATGAGAAGATATTTTAGAGAATACCTCAATTTTCAGGATGCCCCTAACACATCTTAAGTGCCCTCTGCTCCAATTCTAGGCAAACACCAAGGGCAGACAGACATTTTGTCAGGGTTCATCACTGCAAAGAGGAAACCGAATTCAGAAAAACTCAAGCAAGCTGGGAAAGGAAGTACAAATTAGGCTGAATAGGAATTCTGCCCAGCACAATACACCCTGTTTAAAACAAATTAAGAACATATGTCAAAGACAGTGGGAAGTACAAGAAATTTTATATTGATGAGTTTATGGTCTTGGTGATAAATATAAAAAACAAAACAACACAGGAAGTCAGTTAAAATGAGTGTGCAAAGAAGTAATGGACCCTGGAGGAGGAAGAGGAGAAAATATGTACACAGTCTTCAAGGTAAAAACTGCAAGGTAGGAATTCAGTATTTGCATAACCCCTTTTCCACCCTCAGTGTGGAACAACATCTTACAACATCTCAGTGAGTTAAAGGCCAATGATGCACAAAACGTTGGGTTAGTGTTAATGTTCTTTACCTGTTTGAATTTAGGGCTAGACATGGAGTTGCTTAGTAAGACATTTCATTATAGTTCATCATAATCAGCACTCATTTATCATCTCTGTAGCTCAGAAAAGTTCACTTCTCATTTAAAGCCCAGGAACATCCTTTTAAAAATGATTTTGAGACGTGGTTCTCTTCTCCTTCGGTCAACATTTGTCTAAGCACGTCTGCAAACGTTCTGTTACAGGGTTCGGAAGAGTATTGAGCAAATTCTCCTCAACGATCAGACAGCTTCGTTTTAGGGACTGACACCCCTCTAGTTCGGGAGGAAGCATTTCCAGGTAATTACCAACGAGCTCCAGATAGGTAAGGTTCAACAGCTCACCCAGGAGAGGAGACAAATTCATCAAGTTATTTTTCCCCAAAAGTAAACACTGCAGCTTTTTGCACTGAAACAGCCCATCTGGCAACACCTCAATATTGTTGTTGGTCACAGCAAAGTACTGCAAATTACTCAGATACTGGATTTCTTCTGGAATGAAGGTCAGGTGGTTATAGCTGAGATCCAAATAATGAAGTTTGGTGCATAGGAAAAGCTGCAAGGGCAGATTCTCCATATTATTATGGTCCAAAGAGAGCTGCTCTAGGTTGGATAATGCCCCGATCTGTGCAGGAATATAAGTGATGTTATTGTGCCATAACTTCAAGCAGGACAGGTTCTGAAGATGCTGAAAGCTAATGATCTCTTCCACCGTTTTAAGGTTATTTTCTTTTAGGTCTAACTCATGCAGATTGTTCAGGCTGAAAATGGAGTGTGGAATGCGCTCCAGGTCACAGCTGATCAGTTCTAGGCTCTTCAGATTGACCATCTTTTTCAGGTTGTTCAACACAACGAGTTTGCTTCCCTCGTTATCCAGGGACAGCTTCTGCAGTGAAGGCAAGAGGTCTGTGACGACCTGCGGGATGCGGGACAGGCTGCTCTTCAAGTAGAGGGTCCTCAGATTTTTCAAGTCCTGAAACCCCTCCAACTGCATGGTGCCCAGCTGCTCAGGGAGGACACAGCCTGACAGATAAAGTTCCTTGAGGTTCTTCAGGTGAAATACCCAGCGTGGGATTTTTCCCATTTCAGTAAATTTCAGGCGGAGGATCTTCAAATTCTCCTCCAGGAAGGCCAGTGCGGGATGGTCGACCACCAAGGACGAATGGTACACGCGGAGCTCCTGGAGGTTGACCAGCTGCGAGACGGCGGAGGGCAGCTTCACCTCGGGGATGAGCTCCAGGCTCAGCACTTCCATTTCCGTTAACTCAAACACATTGTCGGGAAGACCGCTGAGCATGAAAAGATGCAGCTCTATCTTGTCCTGGGCATTTTTCACCAGCTTGCTTTTCAGTTTCTTAACTGTCCACTCCTTGTTGAGGTTGATCTGTTTCAGTTTATTCTCGCTGACCTCCGACAGGAAGATGGAGAAACGTTTGGAGTAGAGGGGGTTATACTGATCGGCCAGATGAAGGATAAAGGCAAAGTCATTCTTGACGTCGGGGATGTCACTATAATTGCTTTTTTCTCTTAACGCCTCAAAGGAATATTGCTTCAGGGAACTCCTCAGCATCCACCACAAGCTGTAGGAGGAGGTGAGACCGTAGAGTATAACCAAAATGACATAAAAGGAAGCCAGGACCTTAAATATTTCTGCCAAAGAGTAGACACACTGGTAGCGCTTATAGCCTGTGAAAGCCTGAACATCAATGGAACAGTCGATTTCAAGACTGATGTAGGTTAAAAAGTAGGGGACATAAGTTATGATGAGGGCAAACAGAATGACTTTGACGATTATCTGCTTCAGGTACACCCGATAAATGATGTCCTTCTGCTCCACGTGCATACGGAATCGCTTCACCTTTTCAAAGATGGCTTTGGCCTGTTCTCCCTCCTTCTTGTCTAGGACACTGGAAGTTGGGCTTTCTATGCCAGCGGACTCCAAGCCCGGCTGCGGGTAGGGCAGTGATTGCTTGCTGGAGTCAACGTCAGCTGAACACCCTGAGGACGAAAGCAAAATCTTGGACTTGGAGAGCTTCACGGGCCTCACTGACTGCTCGGCCACCGTTTCCGACAGGGCGCGCGTGGTCCACGGAGAATCGAAGCACTTGTGAAGGCTGGCCACAAAATGCTCAAGCCTAGAACTGGTACTGGGGTAGTGAAGCCAAAAGTTGCTGCAGGCTGCAAAGATGAGCGTGTGCAAGAGCACCGGGTAGGGGAAAAACTTTGCAAACCAGTGGAGCTGTTTCATCGATGTACGAGTACTGCTGGCGGTGGAGGTCGTTCTGGACGCGAAGGGGGAGTGGGAATGGCGTCTCGGGGCTAGAGGATGCATTGGCACTGGCTTTCAGGATGTCCCAAGGCACAGCACAGTGATTGTCAAACTTCACTTTGCAGGGCAGACAGCACAGAACCCTGCTCTGTGTCAGCTGGAGGGCTCCGGCCAGCACGGCCACCAGCAGCATGATCAGGGTGATATAATACCAGAAGACGTCCCACCAAGGTTTTAAGATGTGATAAGATGCTTGGGTGTCTGCTAAACATTTTAGCTCTGTTAGTGTAATCATGACTTCCCCTGGTAGGAGGACGGACTACAGTGAAAAAAAAAATGAATCAAATAAATCAGCTACGCTTCAGTCAGGAGGTCTACACCTTTTGAAATTTCTTAGAAACACCATCTCTGTGTTTGTCTTCATTCTTTACAACATGCTCACAGTTCAGGACGTTAACCTTACCCAATGAATGCTGGTCAACTGGACACTTGTAATTAGTCTTGATTGCGACTCCAGCGCTGGGCGTGGGCGCTCCCGGCCGCGTGCTCCCCAGCCACTCCGGACGCGCCCGCACCCCCCGGGCTGCGGGCGGCCTCGGGCTCAGCGGGAAGCCGGGGCGCTGCCCGGCTCGCCGCCTCCAACCAGCTCCATTGTGACACGGCGCGTTCCGCTGGCCAATGAGAGATCTTCCCTTTTGATTTGATTCCAGCAATAAGAATCAAATCTTCTATGATTTTACACATATGCTCTTCTGATGATAGGAAGAATCTTTTATAAACTAACTTCTGACATCATAGAATTTAAACTTTATTTCTCCTCTGTTCCCCATACACCTCCCCTGCTTGGAGCCATAGAAATACATTTGTTTCAAAGTACAGCCTTTGCTCCTTCATTGCCATATCCTAATGCAGATAAGTTGGCTTAGGGGGTAATATGATTATTTCTGGAAGCTCTTCTTGGACTGAATCAGCAAATAAAGCAATTCCTTAGCTATACTAAGAAGAAAAAGTAAACCACATAAATATGTATCATTATGTGAAAATGAAATGTATGTTCAATTCTGTTTTCTCTTAGCATCCCTGGGCAGGTCCACATTATTCAACATGAGGGAGGGTGTGACAGAGGAGAATTCAGCAGGGAAAGACATGTAAGTTTAATTCTGGTTACCCATCTTGCTTCTGCAAATTTTACCAAAAATAAATGACCACGTGAAATTTTGTTAAAGATCTCCCTTCCCCACCAAGTAGAGGGATGACACAAGTTAGTGGCCTAAAACCTAAGCCACAGTAGCTTTGTGGTGAATGCAACTCAGATGGCAGGGATTCAGTACCGAGCCTCAAGTAGCCTCTACCACCAACTAGTTTCAGTGGAAACCAGTAAGCCAGCAATTGTCACCTAAGGTGCTATTTGCTGACACAAATAATAAGCATGTGGACTACTTGTGAAAACACATAGAAGACAGAGGTCACCCAATCTCAAGGGGCAAGCGAAGTTGGTTATAATTAAAACTAGAATCCAGACCCCATTCACTTAAGCCATCAGTTTAGGTCCAAATAAAGGACTTTTCCCAAGGCCGTATGCTATTCTGAGTAGCATTTTAGTGTATGGTTTGGGGGCTACTAACAAGGGAGAGAGTAAAAGTAATTGATGAAGAAGGAATATTGTTAGAGTTATAAGAAGTAATAAATTGGAAATTTAGTCACCTGCCAAGCAAATTTTCCAAGTATTATACATCAGAGATCGGCATCTCGTGTGTAAGACAACTTATGTAGACATTGGAACACTTTCTCCCCTCTATATCCTACCTATAACCACCATTTATTGAGCATTGAAACTATTGCTCAGAGATCCTTCTAGCAATATCTCTTTTAATGAAGAGGACGTACTCCAATGTATCAGAGGAGTATTAACCTAGTGAGTTCCAGGTCTGCTCCCTAGATTCTGGGCTCAGGGCTTTACACGGTATATGGCATTTAATCCATTTGACAGCTTTCATGTTGGGAATTCTTAGGAGTTGAAATGCTTTGCCCAGGAGATACAGATATTAAGTGGCAAAGCGGGATTGCAATAAAGTCTTCCTGACTCCAAAGTCAGTTTTGAAGCTACTATGTGTGAGGCACAGTTATCAACACAGAGGTGAAGAAAACAAAGTCCCTGTCCTCATAGAGGAAAGACCAACAGGAAACAAGAACAAAACCCCAAGCATGTCTTATTTCCTGGACTGTAAATGCTGTGAGAATTTGGATTCATCCCCAGCTCCCAGCCTATGTACTCACTGGGCTCTGTCACTGGAGTCTTCTCACTTGTTCCTTAATTACATAAAGAGTAGTCACATCTCAGGGCATTTGCATTTATTTTATTTATTTATTTATTTGCCTTGGAATTTGTCCCCTAGTTAGCCATCTGGTTTATTCCTCATCCTCTGGAGGTTTCCGTTCAGGGGCTTTGGGTTTTTGTCTGGTTTATCTCCGGGGCTCAGAACAGTGCTCAGTGCTTTGTGGGTGACCAGTAAATATTTGTGAACACAGGCATGTGCGATTTCTGTGGCCTGGTGTCACGAAAGGTCAATGAGATAGGATGTACCTGACAAGCAAAAACAAAAGAGAAGTGCAAGTCTCTGTACACCTTTTGCCTCCACGAACAGTCTGGATCTATACTCAGAGTTCTCAGGTTTACCAGAGAAGCCTTCTTCTAAAGCAAAGACAACTTTCTTTTTTCTTTCTCGGCTAGACTTTTTCTCCTGTGAGAGGGCGAGTTTGAAGCCCAATTTGGGATTCTGAACAATGCATTTGGTCCTCACGAGGCAGGGAGGGAGTTTTTTGCCATGCTCACGTGCATCTTTTCTGCTCAGCAAGCCTAACATTTGAGAAATAGTTATTGTGTTTATCTGGAAAGTAGGCTATGATATTTATTTGTTTTTGTGTTTGCTTATGTATTTATTTCGTTGTGACATTTAGGGACCAACCAAGGTGATATAGACATACACTGCATAGAAATGGCTAAAACTAGTCATATATGCCCGACAGAAGTGGGACTAAGAATTTACATGGCTAAGAAGCAGTACCTGAAATTGTTGTTCCTTAGCCCTTTGATGACATTCTCCTAGCAATCTCTTTCTCTCTCTCTGCACTCTGTCACCCTGGGCAAAGTGTCATGGTGTCATCACTGCTCACAGCAACCTCAAACTCCTGAGCTCAAGAGACCCTCTTGCCTCAGCCTCTTGGGTAGCTGGGACTACCCTACAGGCATGCATCACCTTGCCTGGCTAATTTTTCTATTTTTAATAGAGATAGGGTCTCACTCTTGCTCAGGCTGGTCTGGAACTCCCCGAGTGGAAATAATCCACCTGCCTCAGCCTCTCAGAGGGCCAGGATTCTAGGCGTGAGCCACCACTCCAGCTGCAAGATCTCTTTGAAAAAAGAGGATGCATTTCAGTGTTTCAGAGGAGTGATAACACAGTAAGTCCCAGGGTGCACTCCAGTTTGGGCTACCCATGAATTGCTTCCATTTCCTCGAACTGCCTAAGAGCAGAGTGAGTTCAGAGAGGCCAGTGTGCATAGAAGCATCACTATAGTTCCATTCCTCAGGTAAAGAAGGCCTGTCTCAGCCCCTTGAAGCCATGGCTGCCACAATTTCTTTTTGTTATAAAAAATATCTTTTCCTTTTAAAACTATAATTTAATTTATAGATACTGGATGGTTCTGAAATCATCATTAGTGAACTCTCATTTCTGCTGTTGGGGCCAATGCAGGATAAATAGTAAGGTAAGAAAATGCATTCACATTCCAAAGGCACGGATAAATAACTTAGAGCTTAATTCTGGAAGAGTATTGCCCTCAAGCTCACTCCAGTACTGGAGCCCCTGGATGCCCTGCAGGAGCTGGGCATGGCCTCTGCATGCTCAGGGGTATAGCTGAGAGATAAAGGAGATGGGACCCTTTGTTCCCTGGGTGGCTCCATGTCTAGTCATAAGGATGGAAACAGAACATGGTGTTCTGCCTGCACTCACACTGCGCTCCCCATCAGATCCGTGCCACTCTAGAGACCTACAGTCTCCTCAGCCTGGCCATGACCTAAGTTTGTTCTTGAGATAAATTCCTTGCACCCTCAGATGCTGCCTTGGCCACTACCCCCAAAACACAGACATCAACTGGAACTGAATATTCAGAAAGCTTTTTAAAATCCCAAACCATCAATTTGCTAAGCCTACTCCAGAACCTGTTCAAAAGCTTCTGTCTGTCTAAAGGGCTATGAACGACTCCTGCAGATTGAGCTCATTACTATGTGCCAGGGCGTATAGGGCACAGTCAACACAGGGCAGGGAGCATCAGAAGAGGTCAAAGGTGACAGGGACCAGAGCTGGAAGAAACCTATTATAAGGATTTGGGACTCTGGTGAGGTCATTTTGCAATAGGTCACAATGTTTGTCACTGACAAAGCTAGGACTCAAATCCAGGCCTGCTAACCCTGCAAGCTAAACCCTGAACAATGCATTCTTCACTGCAGGTATTATTATTACAAATCAACTTTCTATTCAAAAAGTGAATGTTTTAGTTACATTTTATCCTTATTTCTTTTTTCCAATGTGATTTTCTCATTTCTCTACATTCTTTCACTGTCAAGTCCATTAAAATATTCCTCTGTACCTATAACTACCTGCTGTTCTCAGCACCCTCTCATCCAAAGTCCGTTCTCTGCTCTCAGCTATCTTTCCTGAAACCCCTTCTTCAAAGAGTTCCCATGTGGTTACTGAACTTCAACCCCAATAGGATGTTTTGAGTCTTCATTCTTCACATTTGGTACTCTTTAGCTTCTGTGACATAGCATAACACCGATTTATGCTCCCTGCTTTCCCCGCTTCCCCATGTGTTATCAAGCTTCCATTCTCAACCCTCTTCCCTAGGCAATCATTTTCTTCACTGTGATTATTGCCTGGAAGAAGATGGGGCCTAAGCCCTGACTACTGTCTTAAATTCTTCAATTCCAAATGCTTCCTGAACCAAATTCTTCTTTCCTTCTTAAACCATTTCTGAGAGTACGTTTCTTATTTCTACTAAAGACAACACAATTGTTCCAGTACTCCAGGCAAAACCCCAATCTCCTTAGATTCTTCCCTCACTTCTCACAGCTTATAGCTGAACAAATCCTACCGACTTAATTGTGGCAATATTTTTCCTATGAAGCAGCTCTTTTCTATTCCACTGCCAGTGGCCTAATTCTTCCTTTTAGTCCCATTCCCTGGATTACTGAACATTCTGCTTTTGGAAAATAGTATTTAAAAAATTTTAGCTCTGAGCATGTATGTCATTGCCCTAACTCTTAAATTGCAATTTTGCAAGGAGTTATGAAAGTGCAGCCCTCCCATTGCTTAGACAATGAGGACAATGAGGTTTCCATGGACAGTGCAAAGATTTCTGCAGCTTGCTCACTTTTGCATGATTTTCCTTCTGCTTATCTAGGCAAACTCATCTTTGCCTATTCTCTTCTGCCTTTTATAATCTAAGTTCCAGCCTTGCTGAGATAACTCCAGTTTTCCCAAAGACAGCATGATTTTCTTCCATGTGGTCTTGTTTAGATCCCCAGGCCTAAGAATTAAAGTCATTTACCCAATAAATTATCTCACAAGAATAAATTAGATGTATTGTATTTGCATGGTTGCTGCATTTACGGTATTACCATACATTTTCTATTTTTTTCTGAAATTGCTTTTGTTGTTGTTGTTTTTCTTTTTTTGAGACAAGGTCTTGTTCTATCACTGGAGCTGGAGTGCAGTGAGCAGCAACATCCTAGCTCACTGCAACCTCCAACTCCTGGGTTCAAACAATCCTTCTACCTTAAACTTCCAGTAGCTGGGGCTACAAGTGTACATGACCACGCCCATCTATTTTTTCTATTCATTTTCTTTCTTTCTCTCTTTCTTTCTCTCTTTCTTTTTTTCTTTCTTTCTTTCTTTCTTCTTCTTCTTCTTTTTTATTTTTTTGTAGAGATGGGATATCACATGTGTTCAGGCTGGTCTCCAACTGCTAGCCTCAAGTGATCCTCTGACTTTGGCCTCCCAAAGTACTAGGATTATAGGCATGAGCCACCATAACTAGTCTGAGATTGCCTTTTGAATTATATTATTACCCCTACAAAGCTGAAATCTTTTTGAGAATAAGTAGCATATCTTATTCATAGAGTTATCTATTGAATAGATGACCAATAAACATTGGTTCATTGTCTACCACATAAAGTCTATGTTTTTTGACTTAACCATAACTTAGCCCCTGCCATCTTTCCAGCTGTATCTCCAATTATGAGGCTTCATGAACCTTGATTTGCCACACAATTAAGTTTCTTACTATTTATAGTATATGCTCCACATTTTCTCATCCCTATGGCTTTATTCACACTGCTTCCTTATCCAGGAAGCCTTCCTAACCATATTTTTCCACTTGTAAGTCCTACAGATGTTTTTTCAAAGATCTACAAGTATCCCAAAGGCCAGTTCTAAAGAGAATTCTCTTTCCAGCCTAAAATAACAGCTCCTCCCTCTGAATGCCTATCAAGTTTTACCCATAGCCTATAATACCACTTATCATACCAAGTGCTCAATAAAGGTTTGTGGGATGAATATTGAATGTTTTACATAGTAGAAAATCCGTTCCATTCCCTCCCCACCTCAGAAACAAGAAATGAACTTCTAAGAATCTATGAAATATTCAAGATCCTATTCAGTCCCTATTAACAAGCTGCTGGAACAATGGCCCAGGAGTGTAGAAATATCTTTGTAACTTTAAATGAATGATCAACAATCAACATTTTGCCAAGGAAACCCAATAGGTATGTCTTATTTGTCGTTTTGCCTTATTCTTTCTTCCTGTTGGATTTATTAATGCCCATATCATCAGAGCTATAATAAGCTTTAAAATTAATGTTCAATGTCTTTTATGGCTCAAGACTTAATTTATTCCCCAAGCCTTAGACTCTGGCACAATTAGGTTTTGATACATGGACATTTCTGCTTACTCGGGACTTAGTAGGAAAGGACTCCACATTTTGAATGGCCTCATAAATATATATTGAATTTAATTTTCTAACATGCAAAACCCATTTTCCTGGTGTTTAGAGGTTTTTCAGGCTGAGGGTAGAGCAAGTTTCTATACGTATTCTAGTTGTGTGACATTAATTAGTTCATAAATCAACATGTCTTGGAATTGCACAGATTACCCCAAAGCCAATACACTTAGCAGCAGAACATACAACCGCATTCTTCTCTCTCACCTTTGTCCCAGAAAGGTTTTATTCCAAGCAATTAAGATTGCAGAGGTCACATAGACATCAATAAAAAGTTAGCAATACCTCAATAGTTTTTACTGCATTCCTCTTTTCAAAAAAGAAATGTTAACACACAGGGTGGGATGCAAGAGATACAACATGTAAAAGTGAACAAGAGAGTGAAGAATGAAGTGGAGCAGGGCAACAGACATTAGAGGTATTTGCAAAGGTCGGCCGGATACACGGGAGAACATAGGAAAAGCAAAATATGTTGATGTGCCATGGAAGGGGCGTAATTATTGACATTTATAGCAATTTTTTTAAAGGAGGAAAAGAAAAAAGAAGGAGAAAGACAAGGAGAAAGAGGCTGGAGAAGGAGAGGAAGAAGAGGAAGAAATGAAGAAGAAAAGACAGTCAAGGTGGGGAGATTCCCCAGCATTCTGTACTCGACCAGTGCAGGGATGGACTTAGGTGCTGCCTTTGACGTTCTTACTGTGACTTTGAAAGATGAACTTCACTCAGGGAGAAAAGCATCGGCCATGTCTTCAATTCCCCTGGCAGCGAGCACACGCTCCAGCAGGCCTTCTACGTGGCCATGATTGAGATCAGGGAAGCACATGCTGCCACGACGCCTATCAAGTCTTTCCATACACTCAGCATTTAGGTTTTGTAATTCTCACTCTCTAAGTATAAGAATAACTTCCTAAGCCATAGAGGCACCAGGTCTGTACACTTCTCTGTTTTTGCCTTACTCCCAGTTTTGGATCTGGATCTACAAGTCAGTTGGGGTGTACATGCGCCACACAAATGCTTTCCGTAGTAACAGATCAATTTTTTTTTTATTATTTGTCAATTCAAGAAAAAAAGATCTTCCAATATTCAATAGGTTTTTTTTCTGTTGAAAAATACTTAAAGATAAGTCATGTCAAGCTCCCAAGCCCAAAACCTGGCATGCGGTAACTGGATGACATATTTGCCTTTCTCTTTCCTCTCTAAGAACTTTACCCTTTGAGATACGCTCAGTAGGATTTGATCACTCCTATTAACATGGGGCATGGGGTGTGTGTCTGATACTAACGAAAGTAGCAAAGCTGTCAGATCTGTGGCTTCTGACATCTAATCCAGAATTCTTTATACTGAACACATTAATGCCTGTTTCTAGGACAAAATAGAGAAAACAAATTGAAATGCAAAGAAAAATCCCCTATGAAAGTTTAGAAGCTGCTGCATCATTGCGAGTTTTCTGAACCCACCTGGCGGTAACTGGCCACTCTCAGCCGGCACACACCTTGCTCACTCTGAGTCTTCAGCTGTAGTGGCAGCAAGAACCTAGAATTGCTGTCGTGTCAGACATCCCATGTCAGGTGGAAAGAGAGTGGTTTTCCTCAGTGACAACCACTGCCACTTCCACCTCATGTCATCAGGATCTGTCAATGGAGAAGAAGCGAATGCAGTAAAATAACTTCAGGAAGTGTATTCCGAGCCAAACACCAGGACCAGGACCCAGGGTCACACCCAAGAAGCCTTGAGCAAGTGGATTAGCATTGGGGGGGTTACAGTTTGGTTTTACACATTTTAGGGAGATGGGAATTACAGGTTAGGTCATAAATCAAAACATGGACAACACGTTGATTTGGTCCCCAAATGTGGGGCATCTGGAAGTGGGAGATTATAGGTTCCAGGTGAGTTTGCAGGTTCTTTAGCTGACAATCAGCTGACAGAGTTAGGCTTTGCCAAAAGACCAGGACTCAGTGAAAGGGAATTTAAGATAAGGGTCTGCTAATTAGAGACAAAGTACCAACTGAGCCAGTGGTTTGTCATGCACATTGAGGAGCTGCTGGTAGGTCTTGCATAGCCTGAGACCTGTTGGTGAGTCACAGAAGAGGTCTCTAAGAAGCGGAGGGGCAGGATGAGGCTGGTCAGATCTCCTTTCTCATGGCCAGCAGCTCAATTTTAGGATCTTCTTGGCCAAGAAGGGGTACAGTCAGTCAGTTGTTTAGGAGGAGCCTTAAGATTTTATTTTGGTTTTCACAATGGATTTAAGGAGAGGTGGATCAGCTCTTCAATCTTCCAGGACACTCCCCCACCCACACCCAGCTGCATCAGCCTGGTCCTCCCACCCCACCCCCCACCTCAGGGCCATGGTTCTGTCTTTAACACACTCTTCCCAGAAAGCCACATGGCTGTCTTCCGGCTGCCTCTAAGTCCTTGCTGAAATGGCACCTTTTTCATCAGGCTCACCCTGTCTGTCACATTTAAAATGTCAACAACCACTCCTTTTATGCCATAGTACGTACCATCTTCAAAGCTGTATGTTTTGCTTATGGAATATGTTTATTATTTATCATCTGTCCTTATCCCCTTTGCCTTTTTTATTTAAAATACATCTCAAGTGGCACAGAGAAAGCACTCGTTAAGTTTCTATTGAATGGCCAGGCGCGGTGGCTCATAACTGTAATCCCAAGAATCTGGGAGGCCAAGGAGGGTGGATTACCTGAGTTCAGGAGTTTGAGACCAGCCTGACCAAGACACTCATCTGTAAAAATAGTCTGGCATTGTGGCAGGTGCCTGTAGTCCCAACTACTTGGGAGGCTGAGGCAAAAGAATCATTTGAGCCCAAGAGTTTGAGGTTGCTGTGAGCTGTGACACCACGGCACTGCCAAGAGTGGCAAAGTGAGACTCTGTCTCAAAAAAACAAAAAGTTTTTACTGAATGAATGAACACACCCTAGATAGAAGTCAGGGGTTGATTAAGATGGGTACATGGGAGATATTGTCCCTCTACCAAGATTCACCAGAGGACCTAAGTCTTTCAAACTGTTACCATTTGATAACTATTAGAGTTCCTAAAATATCCTTTGTTTTGCTTTCTCCCTCAAGGATCATTCTGCAAAGGGTCCAGGGGTCCCTTAATCCTACATTGTCTCCCTGCAGGAGCCATTTCCCCCTCAGTGCTGCCTGCATCATCGAAGCAGCACTAATTGGCACCTGCTCCTGCCCCCTGCCTGAGACGCAGACACCTCAATCCACAGGCAGGCTCCCCGGCAGACGCTGATCCAGCGCCCAGAGAAACTGCTCACACCTGAGCGCTCCCACCAGCAATGTGTCTTCCTGTGTAATCCGTGTTAACCTTCCAATCCGGCTCCCCTCCCTGGCACGCAGACTGTCTGATAAACACTGTCCTGCCCCCTTCTGTCTTCTTTTCTCCTATACAAATGTTATTTATTTATACAGATCATCCAAAAAAAAAAAAAAAAAAACCCATACAGCCAAAGGGAAGCATGCTTCTTCCCACCAATACTTACATTCGATTAGAATGGTGATTTGTTTTTTTTCACTTGCAAGAGACAGTTTCAGAAAACAGTGTGTGTGTGTCAGGAACCCGGACTGCAAGGAGTGGAGACGGCGGTCCAGGGAGGCTCCGCCGGTTGGGATGTGTCTTCGAAACCATCTCACGGGGCCTGCTCAGCATCTAAAAGCACTCACCGTGCTTCCTCCCTAACAAGACTCTGATGTGTGTTGGGAAGAGGAAAATGCTGACCTTTCTGATCTGCTTGACTGGGCCAAGCAGCAGGATGTATCTTGCAGGGGGAGAGAAGGAGAAGAGCCTTTAATTTCCTTTCATTTGTCATGCTTTTCATTTCCATTTGAATGGTATGTGTCGGACGACCTCTGTGGGGTCCCCTTGTCATCATTCCCTCTCCACAGTGCACCTCAGGCCTGTGAAGGGACCTGGGGGTTGCTCTGGCCGGTGAAGGGAGCCAGCCCTTCTTCTGCTGTCTGGAGACCACTTCCTAGTCCACGTTCATTAGCATTACCACAGAGCTTGGATGGGAGTATTATTAAGGTAGGAGACATATTCTTTCAGGACCGTGATTTGCTAGGTACACAATGAATAACTATTGATCAACTGCTTAGCCACCGAAGTAAGACATTTGTAACCTTGCCATTATGTTGCGCGGTGTCTGGAAGGCCACGCGATCCATTACCAGAGAGTCCAATCTTACACTTGGCCAGCTGCAGAAATGGCTGGGGAGCCAGGGAATAGTGCAAATGGTATCTCTGCTGCTCTCCTTGGGTTCAGAGCGAGGCCCTGCCATTCATCCTCTCTCCTTTTTCCTTTCTGTCTCTCTGCCCCCCAAGTTCTGGCTCTCTCCTAACTGGGCTGCCCATGGTACAAGTTTGTAGGATGCATCCCTGGCTCCCTTGAGAGAAATGGGTGCTGGATGGACAATTTCATTCTTCAGTATACAACGTCTAAAGGACAAACTCTCATTTGCTAACATCTATCATCTCTCAAGCATAATATTAAGAGGTAAAATCCATGGAACTCTGACACAGGGCCAGGATCTGTGCTAAGCGTCGGACATGTATTATCTCATTTCAGATTCATGAGTTCAAGAGGAGTTGAGTATTATCATTTTTCTGATGATTCCATAGAGTAGTAAAGTCAGGCATGGAGAGTTCACAGAGGAAGTCACGTGACTAGGTAGGAAAAATTCAGGATCCAAACTCAAGTTGCTGAATTCTAATTATACACACAGTCACCCAGTAGGCAGTCAGGTCCAGTGAGAGCAGTATTGAGAGGATTAAAGGGACTAAGGCACCCCAAAACACTGACAACATTCCGTAGAGCCTGATGGGGTCCAATCAAAATGGGAATAAGCCAACCCTAGGAAGGGAAAGAAGAGGCAAGTCTTCCCACGTACTCATTCTTTAGAGCAGGCGTCCTCAAACTTTTTCAACAGGGTGCCAATTCACTGTCCTTCAGACCGTTGAAGGGCCGGACTATAGTTTAAAAAAAAAAAAAAACTATGAACAAACTCCTATGCACACTGCACATATCTTATTTTGAAGTAAAAAACAAAATGGGAACAAATACAATTCACACCAACTCATGTGGCCCGCGGGCTGTAGTTTGAGTATCCCTGGATAGAGAGTGCATTTAAAGAAGGGAAGTGAAGAAAGTTGTGTCGGGTAATCTCTTTCTCTTATCTAATTATAGGATGATTCTTCGGGGGTAAACCCTGTGCTATACAGAAAAATTCAACCTAATCATTGCCTTCAAACAGAGGAAGAGACATGTACACGATAAGCCCATAAAGAGTTGTAGCAAGACAAGAGAAAGTGCTTGATTCCTACAGGAGAGGGGATCAGGGTCAGGACGGGTATCACAGGAGTACAACTGGCTGGAATGGGGACTTCCAATTCATAACACAGCTGCCATGACAATGAGAGACGTAGAAATCAACATTTTCCTGAACTCTGTCTGCCAAACCTGACAGCACCCAGAAGCTACCCACAGATGATGGAAGGATATTTCTGGTCGCCTCCCTCCTCATCCATCCAGTGAGAAGCAGATGTTGTTCACCACTGCATGCTTAATGAGGTTTAGAGATTGACTCCAAACACAGTCATATCAGCCTGCTTTAGCTTCAGTGACTAAATCATCTCTTTCCTTTGTTCCAGAAAGGTCATGTTTGCTATAGACAGAAGTCAGGCAGTGAGCTCGGGTTTGCATTTCAGTTCTGTTTTGGTTTTATAGCCTCCAAACATTAATCGTTTTCTACCATGCCCATAATGCCACATGTTCCTGCTGTCATTATACTGAGCTAAATTGATTTGCCTCCATGTCCAAATGTGATGCTTATAGAGTTAGAATCTACCCAGGGAGTCAGATAATCTGGCATCCAATGTCAGCTCTGCCATTTTTCAATATCAGTTTTAACTTGGATTGCTCATCTGTAAGATGGGTTTTATAATAGATACAGAGTGAGTTGCTAACTCTGAAACTTGGAGAGAAATAAGATAGACTTCTGAAAATTCAACTAGTGGAATTCCACACAATAGATATGACAAATATCCAGCAAACCAAGAGGTTCTCTGACTTACAGCTTTAGAAACACCCCAAATTTCAATCAGAGTCTGGGGATGAACCCAGAGAGGGGAAAACTTGAACATAATTAAGATTTAGTCAGTAGGAAAAAACTCAATAGTATTGAATCCTTTTTGGAGAAATGTTTAGTGAACAAACAGTTAATCTTGGACCAGCAAAGGGGTCAGCAAACTGTGGCCTATGGGCCAAATCCTCTTTGAGGCCTGTTTTTGTAAATAGGGTTTCATTGGAACATTTGTTTATATATGGGCTATGCCTGCTTTCATGTTACTGTGATGGAGTTGTATAGTTACGGCAGAATCACATGGGCTGCAATACCTAAAATAGTTACTACCTGGCCTTTTACAAAAACAATTTGCTAGCCCCTGGTAAGTCTTTGATTTGTCAGGACTTGATCTCTTCTGGCTCATCTCTGCAGTAAAATATACTCCCATCTGTTCCCAAACTGGGGCAGGGAGTCCTGGTTCTGATCAGAATCTCCATGTGTGTTATTTGTTTATGTGTCACCACTGCATGCTTAATGAGCTATAGAGATTGAATGTGTGTTTGTAGTGTTGTATTTGTGCAATGCAAAATGCTTTCCGATTTTGGAAATTTCTTTCTAGGACAAGATACCTGGTAAGTCCAACACAAGAAGTTAGCATTCCTGATAGCCACATTCCACCTTTGAGATTATACATCAACTTATAAGAGCTTAACACCATGTAATATCCCAATACTGAATTCCCCTGGCTCGGTTCCACACCTCCAACACTATTCTCTGACAATGTGTCCTTTGTAGAGTGCCCCCCAGAGGGCAGGCCAAGTTGATATACGTCTGCTTACCATGAGCATGTCTTGGTGTGGATGAATAAATCGGTGTTCTGACTAAGAACAGCCTCTCCGAACTTGGCTTATGTTCCCCATTCTCTGAGTGGCAGAGACACTCTCAATGCACCCACGTATTCTGGAGTTTTGAACCCACAAGGTCGTCATGAGAATTACCTGAGAAGCGGACAAGGACCCAGCTTGGTAAACCATGAAGAACCCACCATGCCCCTTTGATTTCCATGTGTGCTCATCATATAAAAGCTGAGGATGGGATCCAAGGGGGTTGGAGTGGGAGGAACAGTTGACTATCCTCTGTCAAAGGAGATGTTGTTAACAGTGTAAATATTACCAATAAGGTATGTTAACACTGTTCAATTGAGGTGACCAGTAGAAATTTATCAGCCTTAGTTCCAGTCTAAGCTACTGCTTAAATAGCTCTTAAATCTGCTCGAACTTTGTCCTTAGCCCTCTCTCTTCCCTGAGCAAAGCCCTCATCTTAAAAAAAGTGCAGGAAAAAAAGCTCCTTTGTCTTCTCTCTACAAAAACAACCGCTTCCAGTCTTACCATTCCGAAGGACCACTCAGCCACCAGATATGAGCATAATCTACCCCAAACTCAAAGCTCAGCATGCTGGACCCATTACACTTTTTCTTTTTTTTTTTTTTAAGATTCTAGCATTCACACTGCTCCACACCCCAGCCTCACCTTCCCACCACAGGAGCCTCAGTTCCATTGTACACCACCTCCTGCAAGTCCCACACTCACGGTTCCCTTTTATACTCCTTTGCTCCCAGGCTGCTATCTGTAGTTGCCATCGGCAACTTTTTTTTTTTTTTTTACTTTTTCATGAGTGCAGAGCCTCCTTGTTACAAACACATTTGTCTGTCCCCTTTGCAGCTAGATGTGATCATGTCAAAGTCAATGAAATACAGGAAGCGGGCGATTCTGCTTCACTTGACTAAAATAAAGTAACTTGCCCTATACTCTTTCTCTCTATCCTTCCTATGAATGGAACTTGCTCTTAGCAGACAGCCAGATAATCACACTCCGTCGACGTGAAAAAGGCCCAGAGTATAATGAAACAAGTTAAAAAGATCTCTGTCCCTTAATGACCTTGTGGAGCAGAGCTGCCCTACCAGACAGAGTGCCCAACCTTTCAACTGTTACGTAGAGGGGAATGGACTTCTACCCTTTCAAGTCACTGCACTCCAGAAGTCTTTGTTACAGCAGCTTAGCTTTACCTTTACTTATCCTCATGTATTCTAATTCTTTAAGGTGCTCTATCCCTGTTCATTTGGTAAGCTCCAACTTCCCATTTAGGAGAAGTGTCATAGCCCTCCAGACAAAGCAGAATTCATTCCTTTCTGCCTGCATACAACAAAGTACTAGATCACTTTGCTAACACCATACAGTTGTGATAGGATTTTTGACTTGTCTGCCAATGACCATCAGAAAGGTAAGAACTATCTTAAAATTTGTCTTTGATCTTCAGGCTGAAGTGTAGCATATAGTAGATCACCATGCTTTCAGAGGTAAATAAATAAAGGCTCATCCTCTTACCTTCTAGCTTAGAAGCAGGAGCATTTAAAGGGTTAAGAAGCAAAACATAGAAAATTAAAGAATGGGGATAAATGGAAGAGAAGGAAGTGTGAGGCATAGACCCTGCCCCCTAGGTCTGCTATGTCCTAGGCCTCTGCAGGAACTCAATAACCACATATTGATCGAACCCAACTTCTGTTTGTCATTAGTGCTTCCTTCTGCCAGAACCCAGAGAAGCAGTTATAGGACATCAGGCAGGAGACTAAAAGAACAGTGTGTGTGTGTGTGCAGGGAGGGGTGTATCAGATCAGTTGTTAATTAACAAATCGTTCAAATCATGGACCGAACAGATCTACATTAGAGGTGTGCACATGTTTAGATGTAAGACTTTATTTAGCACATTTTCACTTATGAAATGTAATTATTTGGTGGTTGGTAATTCAAAACTCATTTCTTTATTTCATCTGATTTTCCATCTGAAACTTTTGAAGGCCACCGCTTCTTAACTGATTTTCTTTCTTTCCTATAGTTACATACGCTTGTAATACTTTGTCAGCAGAGCGCATGTAACTTATGATTACACACACTAAAGTCAGATCTGGGAAACTCAGTGGCCTTTCAATATTCAGGATTTAATCGTGCAAGCATGTACAATCAATATTTGTTGACCTTAATCTGATTACCAGCTAGTGGTGTCTCCATCAACAGGATAACAATATGACACATTTCATAGACTTTCCTTTGGCCCTTCCAACAAGTGTATTGGAAGGATTTTAATCAGCTAATGAGCTCATCAATGGCGTATTCAGGAGCCAAACCACCTTCTTGCACCTACATCCCAAGGCCATATTTGCCTGACATCTTGTGGCTACAAGGAACATAACAGTCTCTAAACCCAACATCTGTACACAATGAGAGCAGCGTCTTTGAATGCTAATGTCGGCTTTTACAGTTAGAGCAAATACAAAACTGCTTAGAAGATGTGTGACAGGTAATTATTTCATCTTTTTATATTTATGAGGCAAGTTGGAACATGTGGTTCAATTCTTGTAAGGGCCTCTGTTTGGGTTGAACATCTGGCTTGATGCCACCTACGTTGGCCCCAGAATGCTTTTCCTGTGAAAGAACCACAAAAACAGAATGTGGCTTACCAAACTGAGAAGAGGAGGGGCATCTATGGTCAGCTTCTCTCAGAGAGAGGAGCTGGGTTTATTAAAACAAAGAGTGAAGATTCCTCCGAGTACCGAATGGGGGACTGATACAAGGTTTTATCTTCAACATTGCTATGATATAGTGTTTTAGCACCAGAAACTTTTTTTTTCAAGACCAAATTTAGCGTGGACTCATGTAAATATAAAACAGGACCAGAAAAGGTATTTTGATTGAAGCAGGGAGTCCGAGCCCCACTCGGCCCCTTGAGATACGTTCCCCTAAACCCAGACCTTGGGGGTTATGGTTTGAAAACCAGTGGAGAGATGGAAATGGTATTATATTTGAAATCAGAAGTCTTAGCTTTGCATCCCAACTCTGCCCTTTAGTACCTGAGCATTATTTAACAAGTCATTAACCTTTCCAAACATCAGATTTTTCATCTCTAAAATAGAGGAAATAATATTTATTTCACAGGGTTACTGGGAACATTCAAAGAGGCAGTAAAATGAAAATGCTTTGTAATTACTAGAAAAATGATCACATCGGTATCATTAGACAGTCATAATTGGCAGTCACGCCATCAAGAAGATCAAGCTCCAGGCAATACCCGGCATTGTCTTCTTGCCAAGTTTCAATTTTTCCAAGAACCAGAGGAATTCACTGGAAATCTTGACTCATAAATATACCCCCAAATAGCTTATAATAGCAAAGACATGCTGGACTGCTCTGAACACCAGAATGTAAGGCCTCCAAAGCCCGTGTTGGTTCATCATCACTGTTGTGTTTATGAAGGAGAGTTTGCCCATTTCTCTTTTTCTCTGATTCTGTTATCCAGCCCCACCTCTGGTGTAGCCAAAGCAGAAGATCTATATGACGAGTATGTGCTAAAAGGAGATATAGGTGCTGAAACCCTGAGAGGCTGTAACTAGTCCCTGAGCGTACACCAAGTACAGGATGGAGCCAGACTAGAAGTACTTCTCTTATCACGCCAGTGATCACCTAGCAGCCTCGGCTGCCTGTCTCATAAAGAATTCCAGCCCATGTCAGTGAAGGGAGGGGACTAATGCTGTGCTGAAGGAAGCTGGTGGAGATAACCAGCAAAGTAGCTCCAAATCACTCCTGGGATCCGCTGAGACCCCAGGACAGAAGAGCAGAGAAATGAAGCATTCGCTTCCCTTGGTAATTCAGTAACTGGGAAATGGAACAGGTTCTCTCCACTGGGAAGAGAATCAGGAGTTCATTTCTAGGTGTTTCTGAGAGACTCACAGTAGGATGTTAGCCCTTTGAGCCCTCTTGGCACCGCCAGCCCCATGAGTGTGTCACACTAAATTAGGAGGCGAAGCGGGCTATTGCCATCACAACAGCTGGCTGGATGTTACCAGTGAGCGAGGACGCAGACCGTCAAACTCAGAAGAGCTGACTTGTCCCAAGGCACCTGTAACACATTAGAATAAGAAAAAATGTATTGTTTCCAGTGGAGAACTTTTACAAATATGCTCTCTGATGTGCGCTCCTGACCCAGAAAGAAGAAATGGGTAGGACCCTGCCAAACCCTCCTTCTAGGCTAAAAATTATGTGGTTCCAATGTGCCACTGAAGATAATTTAAAAGAAAAATGGGTGCCTAATTTAAAGATCATTTCTAACAACCTGAGACTGATCTTCACCAGTATCTGAAGCTATTATATAAACCACCCAAATCAGCAATCTTATCTATCCACGGGCTAGGCATTTGTGCCTTTTCTCTCATGCTCTTTAATATTTCCTATTTCTTTTATTTGAACCCAAAGGAGAAAAGCTCAGTTGCAAAAATAGAATATGTCGCACTTGAATTCGGCAGTCTTTTTTTTTAAAGAGAGAGACTTCAGAGGCAAGATGATAAATGGATAATAAGAAACAGGGGTGCCTAGGGGCTGGCAAGGAGGGGCTGACCGTGCACAGGAGAATTCCAGATTCAGTGATAGGGAGCTGCTGTTTCTACCCTCAAACAAGAAGCTATCGATTCATTTTTAAGGCAAACAAGTTGGATCCTGGAGACTGCTGAAGGTGAAGTGACGGCTTCCCTGAGCCTGCCACGCTGGGTGACCTTTGCATGGGCCACAGAAAGGACAATGGAGAGGCAACACTCCTAAATTAGTCATCGGGGCTGTTTGATTTGTTCCTCTGCCAGATGTTCCCTCACTGATCCCTGCCTGGCCCGTGTGTCCTCAGTGACAAGGAAGCGAGCTGAGGAGCGGCTGCCACTTCAGAAGCAGCCACCAGAGCTGGCTGAGGGAGCTGTTGGCAGGAGGCTGCTGCCTGCTGGGCCCGTCACTGCTTCTCTTAGAGATCAAGGGCGCGGTGTAGACAGCACACCTGCCCCCTCCGAGGGCCAGGCTCCTGGCAGCTCGGTGACCTCGGTTCCTGCTGAGCTCCCCAGGGCCCCTCGGGCATGTCCCTAGGCCTGTCCCTCTTTTCATCCCCATCACAAGAGGCCCCCATGGAATTGATTCATCAGCCATTGCAATGTTCAAAGTGGAGCTCAATCTGGCCAGCAGGTTTTCTGTTCCCACTCGTAATATTCCCCTGCTGCCCTCTGAGCTGAGGTGTGGGGGACACTCTGCCTTCCTCTACCTTATGGGTGGGGTTGGAGGAACACCCTTTTAGGGTGGTAGGTAGAGACAAGAGACTTAAGAGCCTGTTCATTTGGGAAGCTGGGTGATGTCCTTTTATATCCTCGGGTACTGTGTTGTGGGTCTCAGAGCCAAGGACACTTTTCCAGCTTCTCACAAGGCTGTAGGGACGGACATCCTTTATGCCCCCATCATTTCCTTCTTCTGGAAACTCTGCCTCCACCTGTTCTTGGGCATCTTACTCAGCTGGCCAATCAGAGAACGTCTCTGCAGTTCTCAAACCAACACAGCAGGGATGGGAGCTGTGGGATGTGGGGCCCAGGACCTCCCAGTGCCTTGTGGGGAAGCCAGAGTACAGTGAGTGGGGACCCACGAGCCTGGCCGGCAGCTCCCAGGGACCCACTGCAGCTCTGTCTTCCTGTTGGCTGCTGGGTGTTCCTTTCAATTACACGGGAAGCTCCCATATTCTTCTGGTAAATTACTGTTTTTGCCAAAGCTGTTTTGAGTTTCTGTCACTTGCATCTAAAAGTGTCCTAAAAAATAAATAGACCACATTAAATGGAAACAAGACAGTCCCCTGAATTGCCGTGATTTTGAAAGCCAACCCTCTGATTAACTAATTTGCCAAAAATCAATTCATCCAATAATCTATTTGCTGAGGGAATGCGTCACACAACAGGATTTCCCCAAGCTTTGGTTTAGCCAAGGCTTCTATGAGGCTGTTACTTCAGCATTTAGCTTATTTAATTATGACCTCACTTGGATTCTGCTAAGTTGAATGTCAATTTCTTCTAGATTCCACTTCTTAAATGCCTGGAATATCTAGAGGGTAGAAGTTTGGATGCCAATGGGATGCATTTCTCTTCCAGGAAGCTTCCTCCTCTCTGACTGTGGGCACAGGCTGCCTGCTGCTGCCTGGCCCTCCGCTCCAGTCTGGGCCTCTACCTTCCCTGATGACCTTGCTTGCCCTTGCCCACAAACAGCTGTGACACGCTGTTCCATGTCCAGTTAAACAATGCATTAGGCCAACTTTAGCAAGTTAGATATTAGATGACTTGAATTTGAATAATTGATTTTCAATGATTTAACTAGGATCCCAAACACCTCAACCAGCATGGCTGGGTTGAAGAAATGAAATTGAAGGAGAATCTATAAAATCGACCTTTCATCTACTATCCTTTCTCCCTTCCCATTCAGTGACCTAGGCCATTTACCCTATAGGTGCATCTCCCCTGACTCTGAGACAAATTCTGAATCCCCCTAGGGGGCCAGGGCCCCACTCAGACTGGGCCAGGCTCAGCTGCTGTGGTGATTAGCTCCCTGCCCACTTAGCCAACCCCTTACACCTTGAATTTCTCCTTCATAGCATGTTGCTCACCTGCACTAATTAGCTTAATTACCATAATTCTTTGTTTAACCATTTTATCCTGATGTCATTGCCGCACACCTGCTGCCATAGGTGCGGGTTGCACGGTGGGTTCTCTGCAGCTATGACAGGAAATCAGGACTCAGCCAACCCCCTAGGTAAATGGCAACATTTGAGAAGTACCACATCTTCTACATTTCCAGCAGCTGGACATCCTGTTTTCTCTAGCAGCTCTATCCATCCGAATGGCCATGTGGCTGGGAGAGTCTGGCTCTGTCTGCCAGACAAGACCAGCTGATGCTTCCACTTTCAATTTTCTGACCTTGACATCTATTTCCTTGGCCTCTTGTGTCCCTGTCTCCGGGTAGAACTTGGCAGCACCATGGGCTACGCAGTAGAAGACTATGAAACACCTGCCACCCATTGTCTCCCACAATGGAAGAAGGGACTTGGCAGGACATGAGTCAAAAAAGAGCAAGGACTCTACAGCCAGGAGGGCAAGGGCCTTGGGATGGGTCAGGTTGGGGTCAATGCCAGTTTCTAGCATTTATTTGCCATGTGATGTATTCTAAAGGAGAGTTAGTGGCAACTCCTGGTTTATGGCACACTAGCTGTGGGAACAAGAAGTCACTCAGAATAAAAGACAAAATTGAGGGTGAATTATAAAGGAACAGCTCCACTCGGCCAGTGGTGAGGAGGTCAGTGGTGAGGAGGACAGCGGAGTCTGCCAGGATCCAGAAAGCTGCTGGCAGGGGGGTCTCTGCCTCCCTCCCTCTGACCTTGTCTCTGCTTGTCTCTTGTACTCTCTCTTGCTCCCTCTGTTCACTACTAATAGCAGGCACCAGCATAGTTTAGCCACCAGATATGGCAGATACCCTATATCTGCTAGTCTATATGACTTTCTAACTACTCTTCCTATCATTAAAGGGCTCAGTCTCTGCCTCCCATTCAAAAGCTTCAGGAGAGTTTCTTATTGGCCCAGTTTAGATAATGAGGTTTACATGGGACATAAAGCTGCTGAGGGAAGGCTTTTGCTGTGTGTGTGGAGCAAGGGAGAAGGGAGAAAGTGAAATGGATTTCAATAAGGAGCAGGGTGCTAGGGAATCGACAGGTGCCACCACATCCCTTCTTTAGCGCAGTTGTTATGAAAATAAATACAGCGGCAGATAGAAACCGCCTGGCTGGGAGTAGACGCTCACAGTTCCCTCTCTTCCTCTGTCCCTCTGCGTCACACTTAGCTTGCTAAGGCAAATTCACAAGAATCTCTGCCTGAAATCACCCCCTTGTCCCCTAGGACTTCCATTCTCTTTTTGTAACAAACAGACAGACAAAAACTATCTAGACACAGAAATGTCACCTACAGATTTCCTCCGACCTAGTGGAAGTGGAATTCCTGATACCCCCCCACGCCCTCCACGGACACCAGCTCAGGAGGGAGCCTCTTGCTGCAGCCAGGCAGCCGTCCACCTGCTTTGCCTGACATCTGTCTCCTGAATTTAGGGTTGTCAAATTCAGCAAATGAAAATACGGAACACTCTGTGAAGTTGTAGATGAACAAGTTTTTAGTGTATGTCCTAAACATTCATAGTTTACCTGGAATTCAAGTTTAACTGTGTATTCTACATTTTGTCTGGCAAGCTACTGCTGATCAGACCTTTGTTTGTTTCATTCTTTGAAGTGACTCTGTAACTACATTTCCCCCCTTCACACAAACATACACACACACACACACACACACACATTCACACTCCAAACTCAAGACGGCCCTTGGGGAGTGTTCAATAAACTTGATCCTCTTCCACACTCACCTGTCTGCTTCAGTAGGATTCTCGAACCATTGTCTGTTTTTACCTGTGTGACCCATTTTTAGCTTCAGCTTTATGTGCCTGATAATTTACACTGGGCACTATCCCAGTCCAATCGCATAACAAACTATGCTATTGGCATCATACCAGGTGTTTCTGCAGCCAAAATGGTCACCATTTTTGCTTATGCACTAAAACGTAAGGATAATAACTTAGCCCTTTCCATTTCACGTCCCTGTTTTCATTTCCCTCTAAAAGAGTGATCATCCGGCAAGCAAAGGTCCATTTAATACCTGCACTATTTCAGTTTCTCCCTCTTTTGCACTATTTCATTTCCAGCAATATATTCTAGAAAACTTTTTTGGTCCTAACTTCCTATCTCGATTGGCCTCTGTATTTCTTTCCCAAGGTGTTTTTCTTGTTGTTATTGTGGCTCGTTTCCCTGGAACTGCATTTCAGAGTGTCTCACCACAGTAAGAATGAGGGAGACAGGCCACATTTAGAATTCTCACGTTTGAGAATTGATGAGGGTCTTGGATCCTAGCCCCAAAGAATGCCAAGATCTTGTAGTATGTCCCAAACTATTTCATATGACTTTATAACTCAGGTATCAGAAGCCACAGATTTCTATCTGAGGCTAAAAGAGTAATAGTTTAAATTGTCCAAGATTCCTAAAATATAAAGCAGGCCCCACGTTAAGAACATCATGATTCCGAAGAGTCAAGAGTGAGGCCATCTCAGAAAACTCTTGGTCCATGAGGCCTGGCAGATGTCAAAAAAAAAAAAAAAAAGGGATACCTGCTAAAGTCACCATTAAAGAGAAAACAAAATGCCTCTTGAATTAGAGAAAGAAGAGAAATTCTTTGTCATCACAAATAAAATATTTGGCAATTGAATGAATTTTTGCATCACTCTCATTTCTGTGGTGGTTACAAATACAAGCATCAAAAGATTTTTTCAGGGAGCCCAAGAGAGAGCAGATGTTAATTAGAATGAAATTGGACCAAGGCTGACTAAATTTTGCTTTGTCCTGGTGTTGCATTATTAGTTCATCACATCCACTTAGTCAGCACTGCAACCTGTGCAGAAATTAATCTATGCAAATAGCTTGGTCTATCGCAGTCATTCTCAAAGTGCAGTCCCAGGCCAGAAGAATCAGCATCGCCTAGGAACTTATTAGCAGTGAAACTGCTTGGAGCCCACCCCAGACCTACTGAAACGGAAAGGCCAGTAATGGAGCCCAGCAATCTGTGTGTTACCCCCCTCGGTGCTGGCGTGCTACATCAGCCACTGGGATGTCACTTACATGGTTCTTGTTGGTCACCCTGGAATTCATTCAAAGGGCTGAGACACATGGTTATTGTAGTCAAAGTCTGTTTTAAAGAGTGTCAGGAGTCTAATTTGGTCCTTTACCCTGCTTGGCATCAAAGTCAATGGTGTTAATTCTAGACTCACACAGTTACCTAGTTAGTCACCCACAAACCTCTTGGCTCACACAAGCATTGTTCTGTTCTATTCCTTACACTTGATGAGAGTGCTGAAAGGGGATGCAGGGAGGGGGGACCAGGCAGAGAGAAAGATCGCGACCGTCACACACACACACAGACACACAACTGTCACCCCTATGCTCTGCTGCTCCTCCCAGAGCTGAGAAGGAAAATGGGTCCTCACTGTCACCAGCTGCGTGCCCTCCTCCCAGATGAGGGCTCCTAAAGTGAGAAGGTAAGTAGTCAATGATTTTTTTTTCAGTCAGTAAAAAGCAAACACTATTGAATGCGATTTAAGCTGGCATTCTTAGAATGTCTAAATGTCTCAGTTTCCACTGTGTTAGACTGGCTGGCTTTGGTCTCTGCCTCAGCAGCCCAAGGGTGAGCTTGAAGGCTAAAGAGTTTGGGAGCTAGGAGGTTGTGAGTGACCTCTGACTCTAAACTGGGTCTCAGCACATACACACTCAAACTAGATTAATTCCCCATCATATCATTCCAAATTAGAAGCCCACATATTTTTAAACCCTTGGTAATGATCTTGATCTTAAACACCCATTCTTGGTAGGAAAAGGACTGGGCAATGAATGAATCATGTGATATTACGGTCTTTTCAAACATAACAAGCACGTTCATAATGCATTAAATTTAAGAAGCCAGTTACCAAAGAGTAAATACACACAGACATAGACACACACACACCCCTACTATAACAAGCAGTGATTGCTGAAATTTGTATTTTTCTGAGATTAGTAAGGTTTGCGTTTTTCTGCTTTATACATTTGTGATCAGAAAAAAGGTAAATGCATTTTTTAAAATAAAACAATTTGGTCTCAAAGTAGCTCGCCAAAATATCCCCCAAATACTGTGGTGTTTTAAGCACATATCCACAAATTCTTGTTACTATTTATCTCAGGAGGTGGAACTTAATTTCCTTCCTCTTGAGTGTGGGTTGGACTTAATATCTCTCTTCTAAAAGGTAGAATACAGAAAGGGAAGCTCAGCAACTTTACAGTGAAGAAATTGGGAAGGTATTTAATAGCACCAGATGCAAGTCAAGGTCAACATCACCAGTATGAAGTCAGGTTGCTGTCAAGGACGTTCTGATGGATGAAAAGTAGAAGTCCTCCCTAAAATCCATAGTCCCAGTTTAGTCACAAGGTAACATCAAACACAAATTGAGGGACTTTCCATACAGCAATACCTGACCAGTACTTTTCAAAATCACCAGGGTCAAGGAAAACAAGGGAAGGACAGAAATTATCCCAGACTAGAAATGACTCCCGAGTCCAGACACCTGAATGCAATGTAAGGTCCTGAAGTGGATTCTGGAACAGAAAAACAGCATTAGTGGAAATGCTGAAATCTGAATAAAATCTGTACCAATGTTAATGTCTACGTTGTGAAAAATGTACCTTTGCTATATAAGATGTTAGCCTTAGGGGAAGCTGAATGAAGTGTATATGGAAACCCTCTGGATTATGTTTGTAGCGCCTCTGTGAATCTTAAATGATTTTGAAATAAAAATGTTTAAAATATCATAAGGCTGTTGGGCATTTAAAATGACACTCAGCCATCCCTTTACCAACTATAAATCACATACCCAGGCAGATATTTTGTGAAGGCCCTGCATTCAATCCTACAAGACACAGAGGCTCTCAAGACTTCAAATATTATTTTGACCATCCCCCAGGGGAACATCGCATCTCTCGGGAAAGAGAGCTGTTGAAACAGGAATTCAGCGTGTGCGCGCCTGGCTCTGTTGTTGAACTCCCCTCTCGGCTGACCATCCCACTGGGGCATTCATTGCACGTTTCTCATTGGTTGCCCCAGAGAAGAAAAGGAACATCTGAATGTTCAACCATTTTATCTCTTCCAAGAAAACTCACCCATCCAATCTGCTTAATTCTCCATTTGTCACAAACACAGCACAAGGACATTTTAAATCCATTTTTGCTTGGTTTGTTTTTCCTTCCCAGAATGAAAAGCCCTCTTTTACCTCTGAAGATTTATGCTCCATTATTTTATTGGCATTGATTTCTTTTGCCACATAGCCCAGCTTATTTCAAAAGCATGAAATCTGTCCTCACTGTACATTGCCATTGGAGTTCATTTTCTATACTAGTTCTCAGGCATTGCTTCTCTTTATATAAAAAAAAAAAAAAAAACGAAAAACAAAGGATGCTGCCAGTACAATGATCTCACTCACAGCCTATTTCAGGATGACATCTGACCCCGGTAGTTTTGTATTATGGCTCAGCTGTTGCTGGCACTGTCATTATGCAAGATTTCCCTGTGAGGGAAAACCCTCCCATCCCCTGTAGGTCACCAAGGGCAGATAATTGAATAGACAAGAATGGTAACAATGGGCATCCAGTATCCACTGAGCCCTTCTCTGTTGAAAATCATTGGCATTTCATCTTGATGATCATTTGCAAATATTCAACAAGGGGCCCTTTGGTAAGGAGATAATGAAAACATTAAACAGAATGAAGGAAAGCCTGTCTGGACATTTGATCATTAATTCTGACTAGGTTCCTAAGGCAAGTCAGAAATAGGGAAACAGATCAATCATGTGTTCAGTGCCCAAGACTAGAAAGCAGTTGGGACAAAAGGAGATCTGAGGCATAAGGACCGAGTCCACAGGAACCAAGTGGAACTCATAGTACTCTAGGGAGTGCTGACTTCTGACCTGGCTGGAAATGAGACTCCCAGGTAACTGTGAGCTGATCTGAGACACAAGACGCTGGTTGACAAAGCCTGTTGGGCCACGCACAGCTTTTGAACTCCATGTCTCCAACTCAGCAAGACAGTGCCTCAGGTTAGCTAAGCAGGAAACTAATTTGGTTCAAAACCAAGAGCTAAACAAGAACAAAACCATGGTTACCTGAGTGTGCGCGTGTTCATTTTACAAACATTTTAATAAATCAAAAAGAAAAATACCACCATAATTCCATCACTTAGTAAGTCAGCTCTTTTTGTTTATTCAAGTGTCCTTTTGAGAGTTGCCAATGTAGGATCATTTTTAGAAAATTATAACCATAGGATACATGGATTTAAAAATATTTCTGTTTAGCTTTAAGTGATGAAACACTTTTCTAAACTGTAAAAAATATGCAAAATTATGGTTGTAGTATTAGCTTTTAATATTCTACCATATTTAATAATATAAATTATAGGATACTGTAATTTATTTAGCTATAATTGCTATAACCACTATTGGACATGGCCATTTTTTCTAATGCCTAGCTACTATAAACCAGAATTCAATGCATATGCCTTTTTTCTTTTTAGGGATAATTTATTTGTGATAATTTCCTAGAAGTTGACTTGAGAAGTTAAGGGATTGGTTCATCTTTACAACTTATAGGTAATTTTCTACAGGCATTATTCACAATATATTTGTTTAAATGAGTAGAGAGAAGTGAAGATAAAAATGGAGTAGGCTGTGCAAGGTGGCTCATGCCTGTAATTCCAGCATTCTGGGAGGTCAAGGTGGGAGGATAGCTTCAGACTAGGAGTTCCAGACTAGCCTTCCAACATAGAGAGATCCCTATCTCTACAAATATATATATATATATAATATATAAAAATATAATGAGGCAAGCGGATTGTTTAAGCCCAGGAGTCAGAGGCTACAGTGAACTATAATCGTGCCATTGCACCCCAGTCTGGGCAACAGAGCAAGACCCTGTCTCTAATAAAATAAAACAAAAGTAGAATTAATATGCATCCTGTTTCTGTTGAGCACCAGAGCTGTATATCAAACCATCTATTAGACATCTCTGGATGTTCCATAGGTATATTTAATTAACATTTCTACAACTAAACTGGTCATATTGCTCATAATTGCCCAAACCCGTCCTTCCTCCACTGCACGTTGGCTCAGTGAAGAACATCTCCACCCATCCCATTACTTAAGCCAGATGCCTAAGTGTTGCCCTGATTTATTCTTTTTCTTCCATCACACTTTCTACCCCCTGGGTATGTGTTGAACCAGACCATTTCTCTAACTATGAACACCCCTAGTCTAGTGGAAGGCGCCATCGTCTCTCAGCGGGACCTTTGCCCCACTCACATAATTGGACCCCCAAGCCTCTGGCTTTATATGCTTCTAATCTTTCTTGCCACACACAGGGAGATCTTTCTAAAGTATTGACTTCTCCTATTAAGCTGCTTTAATCTCCTATTCATTTTTGCACAATTTTAAAATGTTGATGATGTTTGCAGGAGCATTCAGGATCTAACCCTCTCCAGCCTCTCCACTTCTATCATGTGACAATCCCCATCTTGTTTTCTCCCCACCAGGCATTCCTCTCTTATTTTAGTTCCAGAAATATCCCCTGGCCACTCCTGACCTAGGTCTTACACACAGGCCCTTCTCTTTATTACCAGCACCCTTTCTACTTCCAGCTATCTCAATGCTACCCACCTTTTGTGTCCCCTCTTAAAATTCTCTTCCTCAGAAAGAATTAGCCACTGTCACTATCATGGCCTATCCTAGTCCAGTGACATGCTCTCAAAATACTCTAAGTTTCCCCTCTGTGGCATTCATCTCACCCATTTACATATTAAATGTCTGTTTTCTGCACCAGATTTTAAACTCCTTAAAGGCAAAAAGGCTTTTTATCTTGTTTACTGCTCTGTCCTCCATGTCCAGGATGCATTTGAGGTATAATAGGTATGAACATGTATTTGCTCAATAAATGAATAAATAAATGAAGGTGCTAACCATATTCTCAGCCCCTAACTTGAAGGTGGTTTCCCTAATGTTAAACATCCTGCTCTCAAAGACTTTGTCTATGATTCAGAGCTCCACGTTTTGCACTAAATAGCAAAAGGAATATTTAACGGTTGACTTTCTTTGCCCACGTGGATGGATTATCAGTATAATAGCAGACCCAGTGACTAAAGGTAACACTCTTCCTGTGCATTTTCTTCTCCTCCCTGTCTCTCAGGCTCGTTCTTTTGGAGAGGAGTGATAAAACAGATGGATTTAGTTTTTATGTCAGTCACCATCAGCTGAGCGAAGGTTTTGTGTGAAAGAAAAGGTTAGTATTAAATTGATTGATGGTTCATTTTTCCTATTTGCTCTTTGATCACTGGAGTGACACAAGGAGGGCTGTCTAGTTAGAGGTGGATGAGACAACAGCTCTGACAGAGGCTATTCCAGACACAGAATTCATCGCTTGGAAATGCTCCCTGGAAATGAATGTATTGACACATGGTCACTAGCAAACTTGCATGCTAAACTGCTTGGAAAAATCTATTCTACGCTTGCTCGAGAACTATAAGGAATTAATATTAGCACATGATCTCAAGAGGAATATTTGTAATAGAATTTCTCTTCTGTGGCAAATGGGAGATGACAAATAATTCATACGTGCATTAATAATTCCACCTTCCAGCTTTCTTCATTTCTGGTCACACAACCAGGTCCTGCGAGGTATTCACATTCATGATTTTCACGTGTTGCTGTGTCACGTGCAGCTCAGGGGATGTGACCTGTCAGACCTCAGGTCCGGATCCTATCACTTCTCTTATTTGAACATCTAAGGTTTTGCTCTAGAAGATGAAGCTCTGGGCAGGAAGAAATAATTTGCCAAGTGGCTTCAATATTGTCTGACAGCTTTACTTCCCCCCCTGGGGACTTGCTCATGCAAAATCCCTCTTGCCACCAGCCTAGCCCCCAAAATGACTGCATCCCCTTGAGTGCTCTGGCACAAACGTGGACCAAAGCTTCCGTCCCTGGTTATCCTAAGCGCAGCTAAGTCTGGCTAGGCCTGCCAAAAAAAAAAATTAAAGTGCAAAAGGAGCACAGACGAAGGGCAAACAGAGAAAGCTGGACTCCTAAAAGGGGCTGTGTACAAACTGCTGATCTCCGATCCTCCCCGAGAAGCCCTGCACAGGAGGCTCAAAGCCCCTCTCTTCCCACAGGATTTCTCCCTAGGATGCTGTACTTGAACCTGAAAAGAGGGCAATGCACCCTACTCCCTTGCTTCTCAGCACCGGTGTCACTAGTCACAGACGAGCCTCCATCCAAAGAGCTCCCTTTGTTCCTCCTCTGCAGAAAACATCAAAAGAATCTCATCTTTCTCCTCCCAGCAGGAAAACTGAGAATAAGAGCAACCATTTGTTGGATTCTTTTTCTGGAGCCAGCATTGTGATAAGAGAAGGTTTCTAGGGGAAGGAAGAGGAGGAGGACAGAGAGACAATAGGGGAGAGGTCATTCTGTGGTTTAGAGAACGAGCAGGTTTGCAATAAATATAACATGGATTCCCTGTGGGTCATTAGTAAGTGGGCCTTTCTCTTTTGCCCCTCTCTCTCTTTTTCTCTCGCTCTGTCTTTTGCTTGATGTGACGAAGTCACACTTCCAATGTATGACTAAGAAAATGAATTTTAAATTTTATTTAATTTTAATTAACTTAGAGTTAAATAAGCACACATTGCTTTGAGACTAATGTATTGGGCAGCACAGCTCAGGATGCTAAGTGCGGCCATGAACCAATGGAAACTGGGTCCACATCTCCGCAGCAGGGGCAAAAAGTCTCACACCCACCAGCCTCCTTGTTAAACTGACCCAACAAAAGAGAATCTCCACCCCTTTATGTCCCAAAACCTGCACATACACTTGAACAGGTGCTGTAGCTTCTCCCTCGAGGCACAGCTGTAGAGGTCCTCAAATTAACTTTCTTTTGTTCAATGTCATTTCTTTATAAACATTGATGAGGGGGGAAAAGTTTTCATTATTTATCGTTTCCCTTAAAGTTGTAGTTGCCAAGAACTTATGAAAGATGCTAAACGAGGACTCATTTAGAAACGATTTGTGTGGTTCATTCTTCATTTATTTTGTTTAATAAATAGATGTTTGCTAAGCACTTACTCTACCTGTCCCAGGTGCTCGGCAATAATACATCACTCTTTGTATTATGTATTTATTTCTTCTCTGGTTTGTGATCTTGTTTCATTAGTGGGCAAACTCCTTGCTCCTGGGAGTTCAAGTTCCTGCTAAGGAAAAAAGATCATAAACCAGTGAAGAAATAAACACATAATACAAAAGGGATCTCAGGAGGAAGGAAGAGAGCGATGTAAGGGTGTGGACGGTTCCAGGGATGCTGTTTCAGATAGACACAGGGGGAGGCTTCTCTGAGAGATAGTGTTGGAACAGAGACCTGAACGGAAGGAGAGACAAGACCCGAGGGAACCGTGGGGAGAGAGTTCTAGGCAGAGGCCTTGGCAAGAACAAAGCACACGGGGCTTTGGGAGTGGGAAGCAGGAACGTGGCAGGGGGGAACGTCTGGACCGTGGAGCTGCACAGCCAAGACCTCTTCTTATCTAGACCTGGGTCCACTCTCTGCCAGCATTCTTGGAGATCCACTTCCTGATCACACAAATCCCGCTGTTGTCAGGAGAGACATGCAGCGCTTCCTGGGAGGGAAAGGCTCCCGCCTCACTGGGAGGAGGGAGAGTCTCAGCTCAAGGTCATGCAGCGCTTCCCGGGAGGGAAGGGCTCCCACCTCAGTGGGAGGAGGGAGAGTCCAGGCTCAAGGTCATGCAGCACACCCTGGGAGGGAAAGGCTCCCGCCTCACTGGGAGGAGGGAGAGTCCAGGCTCAAGGTCATGCAGCACATCCTGGGAAGGAAAGGCTACCGCCTCACTGGGAGGAGGGAGAGTCTCAGTTCCACTGGCAGGAGGAGGTGGGGAGCCTCATCCTTCCCCATGTTACAAAGGAGGGTCTCTGAGCAGGGAAGGAAAGTCAGCCGAGGGATCCCTGAGTGGAAATCAGTACAGAAATAGTTTCCCATCGAATCCCCATGGGAAACGTGACAAAATAGCAATGGGAATGAGGCCTCCCTCAGAGGATATGTGAACTGTTGAGTTGAAAATATCCACAAGGTCAGCCACCCCAGCTGCCACCAATTGCCTGAATCTTCCCAACAAATTTTTGAATAAGCAGTCCTCCAGCCCCAGCCGGAGGCCCCGTGCTCCACGCACAGCCCCTTCTGATGGCCGGCAAGGCCTGGAAGCTCCCTGGGGCTGAAGACTCCCAGGGCAGGCTATGTGGGCAGAGGGCAGCTCGCTGGGGTCGAGCACACTCCTCTCTCACACGTTACAGAAAAGACTGTGGGGAAGACCAAAGGTTTTTTGACTTCAGGCTTATTTAATGAATCAGCTTTAAGACATTTCCCAGGTTCATAGACTTTATTCTGAGGCAGGACAAGGAGTGGCTGCTTTCCCTCCTCTGTACCGCGCTGTCCATTCATTCAGACGCATTTTCCAGTGTCACTTTGAAAATAAAATGCAGACTCTTTGCAGTGATTATCAAGACATTCTGTGAGCATTCTAATTCTCCAAGGTCACCTCCACCCATTTGCCATGAAATTTCAATCACACTGACATTTCTATTCATCTCATGTGCCAGGTGCCATCTCACCTTAAACCTTGGCCATGTGTTCCAACTGGTACACGTCCCCTCTAATTTTTGTGTGACTGCCAAAATATATGCAGCCTCTGAATGACCATGGCCTCCTTTGAACACACTCAACCCGCTTAAGACTCTCTTGCCTTAGAAATTGCCCGGCACAGTGACTCATGCCTATAATCCTAGTGCTCTGGGAGGCCAAAGTTTGCCTAAGTTCATGAGTTAGAGACTAGCCTGAGCAAGAGCAAACCCTGGGTCTAAAAAAGTAGCTGGGCATGGTGGCAGGCACCTGTAGTCCCAGCTACTCGGGAGGCTGAGGCAAGAGAATCACTTGAGCCCAAGATTCTGAGGTTGCTGGGGGCTGTGACACCACGGCACTCTGTCCAGGATGACAGAGTGAGACTCCATCTCAAAAAAAAAAAAAAAAAAAAAAGAGAGAGAGGAAGGAAGGAAGGAAGGAAGGAAGGAAGGAAGGAAGAACTCATCTGGACAGACATTCTCTCTGACAGCATCCACTTGTCCGGTTCACAGATGAATTTCTTAGCACCTCTATCCTCTGTTTCCATTTTCCCACCTGCCTCTCAGTTCTCATCACTGTCCCATCTGCCTCATGCTCCCACACTCCCCAGAAACTGCTCTTACCAACGGCCTCTGAGTTGCTCATTCCATTGTTGACTTGTGGGCCCCATCTTTCTCCATCTCCTAGTATTTTGTACAATTGATGTCCCCTCCTCTGTAAGATTCTCCTTCCCTTGGTTCCTTGGTACAGTGTTTGCCTCCTCCCTCTGGGGAGGCTTTTTGGCCACCAGGCCTTAATGTGCTGGAGTCAGGCAACCTTCTGTCCCAGACAGTCATCCTGACTCTTTCCTTGTGACCCCACCCGCCAGATGACTGGGACCACCATCCATCCATCTGTAAACTAATGATTCTTTAATCTGCAGCTCCTGCTCAGACTTTCCCCCAAGCAGAGATGTCACCACAGGGGTGCCATATGTGTATGTCACACTCGATGTGTCAGAAGCTCACCAGTCCGCGTCCCAAACCCATTTACTTCAGTTCGTCTCCCCAGGAAACCACATGTACCCGCTCTTAAGGAAGAACCCTGGGGTTCGTCTGTGGCCCTGTCACTCCCTAACTCCTCACAGCTGTCCAATCCTGCTCAAGCAGGCGCTAGGTTCGTGTCCTTCTCTCCCCCCAGACTGCCCCACTCCGTGATAGTCATCTCTCACCTGCGCTGCAGCAGTCACCTCTGATCACGTCACCCTGCATCCACCCTCCATCTCTCCCGGCCCATTCTCACGTTGTGGCCGGAGGGGAGTTTACAAGATGCGCACGGGACTATTCCATTCCGCCTGCTTAAAATCCCCGGAGGGCTTCCTATGCTTGGGGCAACACCTGCAACCTCAGCGGGGTCTGATTTCTGTCTCCTGTGCTAGGTCTCAAACTCCACTCTCCAGCTTACTTCAACATTCTTAATTTCCTCGAATCCTTCAACTCGTTCTCATTTCTATGTCTGATTAATTAATTGTTAAGTGAGCGTTTTCCCTGCTCATTTGATTTTAAAATCTATGAGGTCATGAGTCTTTATTTATTTTGTTCACCAGAGTATGTCTATCCATTAGCGCGGTGCCTAACACATTTGTAAAATATGTGATTCATTTATTCAAAAAATGTCTTTTGACTGCTTGCTTTGTTTCAAACTCTACTCTTGGTGCTGATGATATGGAAGCAATAATAGCATGCGTTAAAGAGACAACACTCTCTGCCTCTAAGGAGTTTACCTTCTACTAGAAAGAGACATAAAAATAAATAAATAAGGGAAAATTATATGTTGTATATAGTAAATTTATATATATAGTATATAATTTGGTAAAGTATATTTGGTAGAGAATATTTGATGGTGATAAATGCTATAGAAAACATTAAATGGGAAAGGGGAAGTTTATGACAAGAGGACGTTGAAATTTTAAGGGGATTGTCAGCAAAGATTAAAGATAAGATTTGATAAAAGATCTAAAGGAGAAGGAGAAGTGGGGGAAGATGAAGAGGGAGGAGAAGAGAGAGAGAACATCAGGTAGATATTTGGGGGAAGAGTGCTCCAGCAAATGGAATAGCAATTTCAAGATCTAAGAGGGAACCGGCCTTGATTGCTTGATAATTGATGGGTGAGAAAAGAGCCCCGTATTGCTAGAGCAGAAAGAGCCATGAGAAATCGCTGCAGAGAGACACAGAGGCGCTATCACAAGGCTTTACAGGAACATTCACAGTGAGGGCAAAGGGAAGCCACTGAAGGGTCTTCAGCAGAAGAGTGACATGGTGGGACCTAGATTTCAATGCTCTCAGGCAGCTCTGTTATGAACAGACTGAACAGGAGAAAAGATGGGAGCCAAAGTGCCAGACAGGAGGCTGCTGCCACAATCTGTTTGATAGATAATGGTGATTCCAACCAGGACAGTAACAGAGAGGTTGAAAGGAGTACATATTTTGAAGGAAGAATGGACAGCACTTACTGATGGACTGGATTGCTGCCTATGAAAGAAATAGAAGAATCAAGAATGATCTAGAGGTTTCTGACCTGAGCAAATGGATAGAGTTGGCACTAACTGAAATGGGGAAGCTGCGGGAGGAGTGGGTTTGAACATATTCACTTTCAACTGTCTGTAGGCAACGGACACATTTCATTCTGATCTAAGTTGTAATTTTTAATTAAAACATCACTTGTCAAAATGCCTAATATCTTTTAGGATTAGCCTCATTCTTTCCAAGCTCAAGGTTCTGGCGTAGATGCCATAACACTGGTCTAAAGGGAGACTACCTTAGATCCGTGTTGTCCGGGGTGCTGGATCTCCAGGGTGGCTGCTGCCTAGACAGACAGTGAGCATCTTTTACAAAATCTAACAAGCAAAACCTTCCTGGTTGTACAGAAGGCTTGGAGCTACTCTTCACTCTAAAGCTTCCCAAACTCAGACATATTAGATAAGGTTTTCTTGGCCAAACCATGTGCCAGGTCCTCTGATAAACCATCTGCTAGGAATCTGTCCTTCTAGAACACAGAGCCAAGGGCTCCAGATGGGGCTGTGTAAGGACTCTAGTCTGACTAAAGAAGGCAAGGGGATAACCGTGGGCATGTTTTCAAATCATTGTGCCGGGGCCACCAAGGACATCCTCAGATAATGTCCTTTCAGGTCTCCTAGAGTAGAAAGTCATTGTCGCCCTAAAGATGAAATACCCACACCTAGCATGTCCCTAAGAACTTCTATAGGTAAACTGAGAGTAGATTTTATCCTACAAGTGAAAAAAACGCAACCTGCTGAAAGACAGAAGTTTTCCCTTAAATCTATAGTGCTAAATAGGTGCACACAATTTCTTTTCTTATGACAGCTTGCTTGCTAAGGAAAGAGATGTGCAAAATTCTCAGACTCAAAAGTGCATCCAAGGAAAACAGCCAAGTTCTATAGACCTCTGTGCAGACAAGTTCTAGAGTCCATCATTCACCTGAAAGCTCTCGTGACAGACCCTCGGGTGATTAAAATTTTAATGTCTTGATTTAGAACAAGTGCTCCCTTTCTTGAAGGATCCATAGGACAAAGGTTCCAGCTGAATTTCTGGGGCGGTCCTGGACAGCGCCTCACTTGCTATTCTCAGATCAAAATGGAAGAATAACATTTCCTTGTGTTTATTTGAGTGCCCATCAAATTAACAGGCTGGTTTCTTTGTCTGTGACTCAGCTCAGAAGACCAACCACCAACAAGTTTTCCAAAGCCTTCAGGAAAAAAAGGCAGCATCATAATAAAAAAAAAAAAAAGAAAAGAAAGGCAGCATCAATGAAATGAGACCGGAGCTCCTCAGAGGAGGACTTTGAAGACAGTAACATGCATTTGATTTACCATAGGTTTAGTGTTAAAAAATCCTTTCATCTAGGGTAGATACATACATAAGGCACTAGGTAAACAAGAATAGATGAAGTAATTTTATTAACAAATTTATTAAATAACATGCTACTCTCTTGTCCATTTAAATCATGAAAAGTGATGAAAAGATTCTAGAAGACTCTATTCCTCGTGAATATCTAGGGCAGAGGTTCAAGTGGGGATACACCTCCCAGGGTGCAGCGGAATCTCAGAGAGGAAAGTTACTTATAGAAACCACACTGGCCCCCCTTAACCTGGGAATTCTGATCGCTGCCAGCACAGCAAGGCTCATACCTCCCTCCCCACACAGATACAAAGGGGCACGTGAGGGTTCCCTCACTGTGTTGTTGAGAAGATCAATGTTATAAATGAATAGTAAATCTTTTCATTGTAAGGTACATTTATAAATGGTGATTATAGGTGGCAGTTACTCTTCTAAGAATTACTCTGGAGCTGTTCCCACAGTCCTGACATGCTAATGACATGTTTAGGAGACCAACCAGGGGCATGGAGTGAGAACATGCAGTGAAGGCTGGCCTCCTGTCTGGGCCACTTGTTAGCTGTGTGATCTGGAACAAGTAAAGAAAACTTCCTATGCCTCAGTCTCTTCATCTATAAAGTGGGTTGTACAATAGCCCTCATAGAAAAGTAAAGATGAAATAAATTACTATGTACCAAGCACTTTAATTGGTACCTAGTGCATGATGAATGCCATATAGTGGTCACCATTTTCATATCGCCAGCATCACTGGCATAGACAGAGGTCCTATGCCTGCTCTGCCCTGGAATTAGAGGAGAAGGATATAAGAAAACAGGTTGCCCGTAGTGTCCAGGAGCCTGTAATGATTCCCACCATGAGGATGCCCAGGAAACTAGGGCAGGATGGATACAGCTAAGGCAGGGCATCTTCTAGACTCCACTGTGCAAAGGAGAATCACTGAGGGGATAGGGCTCTCCAGCTAGAGAACAAGAGAGCATTTAGATACCTTTTGTCTTTTATAGAAATTAAAATTTTCTTCTTTCTTCCTCTCTTCCACTACTCTCCTCCCTGTGGGAGGTGGGTGGGGGGAGAGAAAGAAAATAACTCAAGATTTGGGCACGATCACAGGAAGTCAGAGAAAAATATGATATTATCCATTTTTTTCAGTCAGTTGATGTTCAAGACAAACACAATGTATTTAAAAATATTGCATTTTAATGACTTGATTAGGTTGAGTCATATAGAACTGTCCATTTGTGGGTAATAAGATAAAATGTTAGTAATTTTCATCAGGGTCAATTTATAATATATCCTGGATCTTGCTTTTCTGAGCAATGTACTAATTGCTATTTTTTAAAGTTTTATACTCTGGGGAAAATTTATTAAAGGACATGTTTTTAAAAATGTATATGAAATAAAGACATTTCAAGGCTGACCTTCAATTGCATAAAGCTTAAGGTTTGCATAGAAACTTGCAACAATTTTTGTCACTAATACATGGACCTGCTAAAATTGGAAGGGCCTATTCCAAATCTTTCCTCTGATGAACTGACAGGGGTCCTAGAGTAAATTTATTTACCAAGGTCATTTAGAAAGTATCAGGGCCAAGAACAGCTTTCTGATCCCTGAGCCCTTATTGAGTTTCTCTTGTGGAAAAAATCAAACCTTTATTGTCTGGAACTCCGTCAGACTGAACAGGATGTGTTCACAGGCAAGCCACAGGCTTGGTGTGGAAAACCTAGGGTCTGAGCAAATGTGTGTTGGCCTAAATACTGAGACCCACTCTGCTGATGTCCTAACCAGACCCCTGATGCTGGGCATAAATAAGTCAAGACAAAAGTAGCCATTAGATCCAAGAATTCTCGGACCATTCAGGTGAGTGACATTGCCAGCACAATGTCCAGACAAAAAATATTGAAAAAGAGGTCATAAGGGCATCTGCCACATTTCCATGCAAGGAACTCAATGTTGCTCCGTTTTACAGATGGGGAAACAGGTTTAGAAATGCTGGCAAGTCAGCACTTAGGTCTGTCCACAATATCAAAGAAAAATGGGTCCGCCTTCCTCCCAGCTTCCAGACCTCCTGTGAGGGTATTTAAATGGGAGAACTCACTGAGTGAAACCTGGTCTCAAGGAGTTTGGAACATGCACCATTTGGCTTTACACCTTCCAAATCCAAAGAGGGTAAAAACAGAGGTAAAGAAGGCAATCGTGGCAGGAAGCACTAGAGAGAAATACCTTGTGCTGATTGGTTTGGGCTTGTTTGCTTTAACCAATGGTTATAGTCCAAGGAATAGGAATGGCTTGTTGTGATTGGCTTAAACTTATCAGGGCTTGTTCCTGAATGAAGAGTGTATCATCAACAAAACTATATGGGCCAACAGTGGCAGGGAGAATAACCTTAATGAAATCTTGATTCTGTTAGGAAAGGAAAAGGGGAAAAGGAGTGCTGGGCAATCAATCAAATAGTACAGTATCCCCGGTCTAGATGTGCCATAATTTATTCCAAAAAGTTCACTGCCATTGTACTTTTGTGCTCTTTTTGACTTTTCACTCTTACTTTGTCCTTACAACAAACACTGTTGGGGCTCTGTTTTTGTGCACATCTACGATTATCTTCCTAGGATAAATTCCAAATACTGAATTGCATGGTATATGAATATGAATATTTGTCTTGTGTTGATAAAATTTCTTCCAGAAAGTTTGTTTCTTTCAGTTAATACCCTTTTTATATTAGGAGCTGCATGCTAATTTTATGGGCAAAAAGTCTGTTTATTTCAGATAATATTCCACAGTGGTATGTTGGGGTACGCAGGGCCACAGAAAAATACGCCACATCTTTATGGAACTGCAATTCTTTCAGATTCACAGAAAACTATTATGAACACATTTCATGATATCATAACATAGAGTACAAAACCCATATAAATTTTATCAATGGAAACACGAGCCTCCAAAGGAATTTCCTGTTTACAGTGGGATTCACTTGTCTTCTCCGTCTCCCAAATCCCAAAAATACAAGTTCACTTTCTTTAGCAGGGAGAAACTGTGGCACAAATTTTGAGAACTAATTGCTCTTTACCAGGATTTTGCTAATATAATCATGTATCAAATAAAAATAAGAAGATATAAGGGACAATGATGGCTCTGGACTTAAGAGTTAGGCAGTTAGCTGAACATGAGCAGGGCAGATGACTCAGATGGGAGGCTATTATGGATTGGTTTGGGTCAGCCTGACTCCAGCTATTATGGGAATGAGGTTGATTAAGACCTTGCCAGTGGGTTGTTATCAAGATCTGGCAGGTGGGTTGTTTTGAGAACAGTGTTAAGACCCTGGGAGACTTCCAAGAAGCAGCTGATAGTCCTCAAAGTTGTGTATAAAACCCAAGACCACGCTTTCCCCAGAGCCTGCAGCCTCTAGGATGGGGCTGGCTCATTGTGCACATCATTAATAGAAATTCTTTTTTCTCGTTACTTTACTCTTTCCAATTATCTCAGTGACCACCATGAGCCACCATGATGCTCTCACAATAGGAAGAATCTTATTGGATAGCATGAAGTAGGAAAAAGTTGAAATGTCCAGAAGATGCTAAAACTGACATTGAAGGACAGCGACTATGTGATTTTCATCCAGGTTTAATGACACAGCAGTGGCCTACCATTTCTAATGAGAGACTCCTGCTTTCAGGAAATCCCAGCCCGCTGTCTTAGGCGGATGCCAGGGAGATGACACTTGGCTGCTGTGGGCCCCACTCTCAGAGGGAAATCCTTGTTAGCCCCTGGCATAAGCCCTTGCACATAGACCTTTTGTAATTATTAAATGCCATTTCTCTGATGAAAATGATTTGAATTGTTTTTCTCATTAGAATCCTTTGATATTTGGAATACTGTGACATTGATGAAAATTCCAATGTTTAAGGAGGATGGGAAAATATCCACTTAAATTAATTTGAGACCAAAAGTCACTATGATGGCATTATTAGGGTTTTTGTGCTCCTCAGTTTTCCTAGGGGAATAAAATGAGTATGCTTCCCCCCCTTTCCTGCCCAGCCATCCCAAAGGCAGGAGTCCCAAAACAGGCCAGTAAGTTTTGATGTATAGTGCATGCAGTGGAATCAAAAATCTATGCCATCATGACTAAAAAAGACAAAAATACAAAAGAGACATAGAAACATTCATGCTAAGACATTTCCAGGTGAATGTACATTTGCTATCTTGCTCACCTTGAAATTCAATAGATAAAGGGCTTGCCTGTGTCCTACTGAGTGCCCTTTCAGACATATTCAGGCAGGAGCAAGATCCCTAATAGCTTGGTGGTTACATTGGAACAAGAAGACTAGTTCTTGCTGACATCCGTCTGGATGCCACAGCCTGGTGGACAGTCTTTGGTTGCCTCTGGGTTCACTCTGCAGCCCTCCCCACCCTGCTGTAGGCCCTAGCAGGCTGATCTTTATGGACTGTGCCAGCCAGAGTCCCTTGCCCTCTGGCTCATGACTGAGTTTAGGCAATGGGAGGTCCTGAGAAATGATGGGAGGATGGGAGACTTTGAAGTCAAGACATTTATTCTCCAACAACCTCTCTTGCGGTTGTGAGTTAGCAGAGACATGCCTTCAGGTCTGCTCTCACAGCTTCCCCCCACTCTACAGCTTTCTGAAATCATGTGTTCCCCAGCTCCTTTGAGCCGGGTCCTTATTCTCCACTGTTCTAGCCTAGGAGGCCTTACTCAGCCTCACTGGTCTTCACTCAACTATGCGCTGGATTCTGTAAATAATCTACCCATTAAACTCTCCACTACTCTCTTGCCATGTATCTCTTGTTGGAATCATGACTAATGCAGCTCATGTAGATTCTATGAGCATGAGGTGTGATTCCATGTAGCACATAGGAAGAGCATTTAACTCCTTATTACACACACTCTAAATCGAAACGAGCACTTGTCCCAGCCAAGAACTGATTTGCGCTTGTGAAAATGCTTGGACTATCATTCAAAGATGACTTCTTTTTATAAAGAAAGTCATTCTGTTCATGAGTTGGTGTTCTTTCCAGTTCTAGCCTGTGGGATTAATAATTAACACTTCATAAACAAGTTTACTCTCCTCTGAGGCTAAGAGTATCATGAGGAAAAGTACCCAATAACCAGGAAAAAAAATAATTTGATGTTCAACAAATAAGTCCCTATAACAATACACATTGTATAAAGAACAGTTAGCATCAATAGCATGGATAGTTGCTTTATCTTTGACTTTTCATAATAACCATGTCATTAGGTGTACTAAGACCTATTCAGAGACTAAGGTCTCTAGTATTCTTAACTCTGATAAACAATAAAACACTAGATGTCTTTTCCAACCTTCCAATGCCTAGCAACTTAACATGAAAAATCCAAAGTTATGTGGGATTTTTATAGCAGAAAAAATATGGATCCTTTACCTTTCTCATTGTAACCAGTCTCAAGAAGGAAAATTCAATGCCTTTAGATCCTTTGTGAGAACAAATAGGGATCCTAAAAGAATATAGGGGTGCTCAGGATCATTAGGACATAGGGAAAGTTATTCATGGAAGATTTTAGGTAGGTCAATTAGTCTTTCAAAAAGGCATCACTGGGTACTGTGCGGTAAGGGATATATTATAGGAATTAGAGCAATAACAGAAGTAAATGTCTTGGAAGGAGATTTGGAGGATCACAATATATGTCACTAACCAGCTCTCCCAAAAGATAGGTGTGGATAGGCAGATCAGAGTTGGCAGGACTATCTGAGAAGCCAAGTACATATGGCCACTGAATTGGAAACACCATTACCCACAACAAGAACAAAAAGTCTAGGAATCTGTGTAACTACTTCCTCTGTGAACCCACAACAAGTATCTGGTATGAGGTCTGGCACTGATATGAGTCAATGCGTCCTGCAAGCAAGAAGAAGAACTAGAGGCAGAGATAAAAGAGAGTCAGGAAAAGTGGAAACCTTCCGGGCTCTCTTGTGCCTGTCCGTGATCACTTACCCAACCACAAGACCATCTCAGAGCAATGGCCTCTGCTTTCTTTTCATCTTCCAGATCTGCAAGTTCTTTGTTTGACCAGCTCTAATCTGGAACCATATTTTTGAAAAAGAATTCTGGGGAATGTGTTTCTGCAATATGCAAATTAATATAGCATATTACAGCAACCTTCATTCCTTGTCAACTTGGCATCTATGCACTTTTCTTTAAGAATATTAAATATTCAATAGCATAAGAATATGGGGAAAGGGGAAAGAGAGGAGAGGGGAGAGGGGAGGATGGGTGGAGGGAGGGCAATTAGTGGGAACACACCTATGGTGCATCTTAGCAGGGTACTGGTGAAACTTATTAAAGGTAGAGTATCAATGACTTTATATAGTGATCAAGAAAATGTCATTAAGGCTATCTGTAACAGTACTATAAAAATATTTCTGAATGTATATGAAGAACATTGTGCCATATGATTGCAACAATGTACACAATTATGATTCAATAAAATTATTAAAAAAAAAGCACCAGTGAAAAAGAAGTATATAGCTTATAACATTTGTGATTACAGAATGAATTAGT
>CAUYON010123650.1:0-14776 GCA_963573935.1 Arctocebus calabarensis | reverse complement strand
AGGAGCTAAGAGCCATCCTTTAGTTATTTTCTCTCCTCATCATACTTTAAGCCTGGATGATCAAGCTGGGCATGGTGGCTCATGCCTGTAATTCTAGCACTCTGGGAGGCTGAGGAGGGTGGATTGCTTGAGCTTAGGAGTTTGAGAACTGCCTGAACAAGAGCAGAGACCCTCTTTAAAAATACTTGGGCATTGTGGTGGGTGCCTGTAGTCCCAGATGCTTGGGAGGCTGAGGCAAGAGGATTACTTGAGCCCAAGAGTTGGAGGTTGCTGTGAGCTATGATACTATGGCACTCTACTGAGGCTGACAAAGTGAGACTTTGTCTCAAAAACAAACAAACAAAAAAAACCAGTCTGGATGATCAAGCCATTTTTTTTCTTAAAGTGCAAACCTGGGACTTCTTTCATCAGTACCACTGTAGCTCCACCATTAGGTCTGAATTTTTTCAATTTAAGAATATTAAGGGGATACAGATGTTTTTGATACCTGACTTGAATCAGGGCCATAAACGTACCCATCACTCAAATAGTATTCATTGTACCTGTTAGGTAGGTTTTTGCCCTTCCCCTCCTTCCCTTCTTCTTGGCTTAATTCGCCATGACCTTTACTTTCCTCTGTACTTGTGTGCCCATTGGTTAGTTCCAATTTATCACAGAGTACATGAGGTGTTTGTTTTTCCATTCTTGAGATACTTCACTTGTCGTGGTCTCCACTTCCTTCCAAATTGCTTCAAAAGGCATTAATTCATACTTTTTATAGCCAAATAATACTCCATAGCATACATATACCCTATTTTGTTAATCCATTAATGAATTAATGGGCACTTGGGTTGATTCTACATCTTTACCGTTGTGAATTGTTCTGCAATAAACATTTGAGTGCAGGCATCTTTTTGATAAAATAACTTCTTTTCCTTTGGGTAAATTCCCAGTAGTGGGATTGCTTGACTGAATGTGAGGTTTACTTTTAGTTCCATGAGAAATCTCCATACTATTTTCCATAAGGGTTGTACTAATTTGCAGTCCCACCAACAGTATGTAAGTGTTCTTTTCTCTCTGTGTGTATGTCAGCACCTATTGTTTTTGGACTTTTTAATAAAAGCCATTCTGATAGGATAAGGCAACATCATCTCAAGGTGGTTTTAATTTGCATTTCTCTGATGATTAGTGATATTGAGCAACTTTCTTTTTTTGGTACTAAAATTGTGATTCTTTTTTCCTTTTTTTGTTGTTTGGGGTTCATTAAGGGCACAAAGTATTAGGTTACACTGTTTGCCTTTGTTAGTAAAGTTCTTCTTATAATTGCATCCTGCCCCCCAAGAGGTGTGCCATACACTGTCCCCCATCCCCCTCTATCCTTCCCTCTCTCTGCTCCCTCGTTCCCCTATCTCCCACCTTGAATTGATTTGAGTTTTTCTCTTATGAGGATATGTATTAGATTGTCTACTGCCTTCATATTAGAATTGAGTACATTGGATTCTTGCTTCTCCATTCTTGTGATGCTTTACTAAGAAGAATGTGTTCCACTTCCATCTAGGTTAATAGAAAGGATGTAAAGTCTCCATCTTTTTTAATGGCTGAATAGTATTCCATGGTGTACATGTACCACAGTTTGTTAATCCATTCCTGGGTTGGTGGGTATTTAGGTTGTTTCCACATTTTGGAGATTGTTAATTGTTTTTGTTTGTTTGCTTTTCTGAGACATAGTCTTACTACATCACCCTCGGTAGAGTGCCATGGCACCACGGCTCACAGCAATATCCAACTCTTGAGCTTAAGTGATTCTTTTGCCTCAGCCTCCCGAGTAGCTGAGACTACAGGCACCTGCCACAATGCCTGGCTATATTTTGTTGCAGTTGTCATTGTTGTTTAGATGGCCAGGGCTGGGTTTAAACCCGCAAGGCTTACTGTATGTGGCTGGTGCCGTAACCACTGTGCTATGGGCACCGAGCCTGGAGACTATATTGAACTGCAGGAGTTTTTTTTTTTGTTTGTTTGTTTGTAGACCTCAGTAGAGTGCTATAGCATAATAGCTCACAGAAACCACAAACTATTGGGTTCAGCAATCCTCTTGGCTCAACCTCCTAAGTAGCTGGGACTATAGGTGCCTGGCTATTTTTTTATTATTATTATTAAATCATAGCTGTGATTTTTTTTATTATTATTAAATCATAGTGTACATAAATGCAATCTGCCTGGCTATTTTTAGAGACAGGGTCTCATTTTTGCTCAGCGTGGTCTCAAACTCATGAGCTCAAGCAATCCACTGCCTTGGCATCCCAGAGTGCTATGATTACAGGAGCGAACCACCTTGCCCAGCTGTGTTGAGCAATTTTTCATACGTTTGTTGGCCATATGTCTATTTTCTTTTGAAAAACTTTCGTTTATATCTTTTTCTCACTTTGATTGGGTTGCTAATTATTTTCCTGCTGATTTATTTGAGTTCTTTATAGATTCTAGTTATTATAACTTTATCTTATGTGTAGAATGCAAATATTTTTTTTCCCATCCTGTTGGTTGTCTATTTGCTCTGGTGATTATTTTCTTAGCTCTGCAGAAGCTTTTTAATCAAATCTAATTTTTGTTGCTTCTGAAATTGCTACCAGGGTCTTAGTCACAAATTCTTTGCCTAGACTAATGTATTGAAGACTTTTTCCTGCCTTTTCTTCTAAAATTCTTATGGTTTCGTGAATTACATGTAAGTCTTTCATGCATCTTGAGTTAATTTTTGTGAGTGGCAAGAGATAGGCCTCTCATGTTTCATTCTGCATGTGGCTGTCTAATTTCCCCAGCACCATTTATTGAATAGGGCTTCTATTCCTCAGTATGCGTTAATGTCTGCCTTGACAAGTATCAGAGTGAGACCCTGCCTCTAAAAATAGCCCAGCATTGTTGCCTGTAGTCCCAGCTACTTGGGAGCCTGAGGCAAGATGATTGCTTGAGCCCAAGAGTTTGAGGTTGCTGTGAGCTATGACACCATTGAACACTACTGAGGGCGATACTTTGTCTCAGAAAAAAATATTCATTTGGCTAGGATAGTTTTTGAGCTCTTTATTCTGTTCCATTGGTATTTGTCTCTACTTTTGTCCCAATACTAAGCTGTTTTGAATAATAATATTATTATTTAGATCCATGAAATATACCATTGGCATTTTGATGGGGATTGCATTTAATCTGTAAATCTCTTTGGGTAGTTTGGAAATTTTGACAATGTTATATCTATCGATCCATGAAGGTGATATATTTTTCCATTTGTTTATATCATCTGCTATAGATCAGAATTTAAAGATATGGTAGAGGGCCTGGTATTTCTAGTGAGCTCTTGTTAAGATGCTTAATGAACAATAATGGACACTATTAATTTGAGAAAAAAAATTGCAAATATAAATTGCTAAGGAGAGGGATTGAAGAAAAAATGAGAAACTAAGTGGCCAAATCACTCCCAATAGTTAATGCTGATGGATTAGAACAGGCCATGGGGACCAGGGCTAAGTAGTTAGAGATAGAGAATTGGACTAGACCAAGTTACTTCATTCACCTCTTTGCACCTGAAAAGAAGAGTGTGGGCAAAACAAAGGAGAAAAAGGAAAGGAGGGAAGAAAACAAGACTTTGCCAAAGTTTGGGTGTCTCAAAGAGGGGAGAAACAGAAGTCAGTTTACCTAAAGAAGAACCAAAGCCCTCTTTGTCTTTCCTGATCACTCTCCTACAACTTTTTGTCCCCTCCACCCCCCAAGGGCTGCAAACTTCACTGGTTTTTCCCTTTCTGTTACCTCCCAGCAGAAATGGAAGAGCAACTCAAAATTAAAAGTACAGTATATCAGTGCTCCTGAAGCACAAAGAAAAGGTATCTTTCCTCTGCTGTATGGCAACACGATGCTTAAATGCCAGTTCAGTAAGACGAGGTAAATAACAATGACTAAGTTCCAGGATGCACCCAAAATATCAGGTTGGTGTCAAATCACAGGCTGTCTAGGGAAATGTTTTGGATGATCTGGGGGGAAAAGATTGAGGATACTTTTTATTTGTGTAGTGTATTTCTTTTTTAAGCACCAAATTGCAGTAAAACGTTTGTATTGCTTTGGCAACATGTTGGGCTATCTCACACTTGAGTCAGTACAGACGCTGCACCGATTAACAATTGTCTCCTCTTTCATCTGTCTTTGCTTGACATGTCTTCAGGATGATATCCTGAGCTGCCACCATCACCCAGTGGTCAAGAGGAGAGAAACCCTTGATTAACTTATAATTAGTCAGGTCCATTGGATGTTTTACAATGTGGAATGTATTATATATCACCTGTGGAATATAGTTGAACAAACACACAAAGAAATATTTGCCTTCATTCAGTGATCCTATTGTTAGTAATAATATTGATATTGATATACTTTAATATATCATATTATATTGACATTATTTTTAAACTATTATGTACAATACTCTCAAATAAGAAATTATGTTGGGCTGGGCATGGTGGCTCACGCCTGTAATCCTAGCACTCCGGGAAGCTGAGTCAGCTGGATTGCTTGACCTCATGAATTCAAGACCAGCCTGAGCAAAAGCGAGACCCTGTTTCTACTAAAAATAGAAAAACTGGGCTTGGTGCTCATGACTCAGTGGTAAGGGCGCTGGCCACATGGTACCAGGGCTGGTGGGTTTTAACTTGGCCTGGGCCTGCTAAAACGAGAATGACAACTACAACAACAAAATAGCCGGCATTGTGGCAGGTACCTGTAGTCCCAGCTACTTGGGAGAGTTTGAGGTTGCTGTGAGCTGTGACACCACGCACTCTACCGAGGGCAACATAATGAGACTTTGTCTCAAAATAAATAAATAAATAAAAATAAAATAAAAAATAGAAAAACTGAGGCAAGAGGATTGCTTGAGCCCAAGAGTTGGAGGGCACTGTGAGCTATGATGCCATGGCACTCTACCCAGGGCAATAGCTTGAGACTCTGTCTCAAAAAAAAAAAGAAGAAGAAAAGAAAAGAAATTATGTTAATGTTCATAGTTTTGGAAATCATAAGAGTAAGGAAATACAAGTATAAAATTAAAAAATAAAGACATTGGCTCAGTGCCCATAGCTCTTTGATTAGGGCACTAGCCTCATACACTGGGGCTGGAAGGTTCAAACCCATCCTGGGCCTATTAAACAATAAGGACAACAACAACAACAAAATAGCCAGTTGTTTTGGCGGGCTCCTGTAGTCCCAGCTACTTGGGAGGCTGAGGCAAGAGAATCACATAAGCCCAAGAGCTGGAGGTTGCTGTGAGCTGTGACACCATGGCACTCTAACCAGGGTGACATAGTGAGACTCTCTCTCAAGAAAAAAAAAAAAAGACATTTAGGTTACTTTTGTTTGAATTTGAACTATTTTAATGTTTGAAATTGAAATTTGAATTTGATACATCATCATCTTTGAATTTGAAATACAACTATGATTTGTAATGTTTTTAAAAATGTTCAAAAAATTCAAAAGCAATGGCAACCCAGTAACAATGAGAATGTTAGCACCCAAATGATAGTCTCTGAATTTGATTCTCTACTATACGGTTCCAGGTGTGAAGTGGGAAATGACAGACTGAGACTGGATCCATCTGATTATGCTGGAAAGTGAAGAAATTAACCAATGACCAAAGGTGGACAGTTGACTGTCAAAAAAAAATAATGGGCTCGGTGCCTGTGGCTCAAGCAGCTAAGGCACCAGCCACATACACCTGAGCTGATGGGTTTGAATCCAGCCCGGGCTGCCAAACAACAGTGACAGCTGCAACCAAAAAATAGCAGGGTGTTGGGGCGGGCGCCTGTAGTCCCAGCTACTTGGGAGGCGGAGGCAGGAGACTCACTTGAGCCCAGGAATTGGAGGTTACTGTGAGCTCTGATGCCCCAGCACCCTCTCCAGGGCAACAGCTTGAGGTTCTGTCTCAAAAAAAAAGAATAATAATGGCAATTGATGGAAATACACCAGTTACATAAAAATCCATGAATTTACAATTATATTCGAAAGAGAAATCCAAAGTAACAAATACAATTCATTTGTGACTCTTGTAGGTAGACTGTCAAATTTATTCTCTGAATATTAATCATTAAAAGGAAAGAATCATGTCTTCATCGGCATTTGTCTTTTCTATTTGTAATGTAAAAAATAGTCCTAGTTGATGAGGTAAAGCTTTTCTTACAGAAAGCTAGCTAATAACTGTAAAAAGAGTGACAGAATTAGAAAAATCACCATCTTTCACAACATGTAATGAAATCATTGATTCAGGAAATAAACACCAATGGATACAAACCAACAAGTAAAATATTAATGAGGAACTGGACATGCTGAGGGAGCCAAAGAGTCATAAAATAAACTTTACAACCAGGGATCAGAGAGTCACCACCTGAATCCACTGATCAGTCTCAGCATTGCTACAGCAGGGTAAATAAATATGACGTGCTTTCTGACGTGTACACAGTACCACCTGCGAAGTGTCCATGCCAAAATGTTAGCCCTGAGCTGATTTAGGACTTTTATGTAACTTATAGGTTATAGGGGACAGGAAACAGGTGGAAAACAATCTTCAGAATCCAGGTTTTTACCAGACAATTACCTAGGTTGTTTGAAAAGCCACTGCGTGTAAAAAGGGTGGTAGGAGAGATGACCATGCCAGACAAAAGAGACTTAAGAGACATAACAACCTCAACAAGAGCAACCAAAATGTTCCTCTCATGTACCTATTTCTATATCTCGAATTTGCACATATATTCTAGCTATTTCTATATCTCGAATTTGCACATATATTCTTTGCACATATATTCGGTTGAGTGATGCAGTGTTGCTCCTGACTTCCTGTTCCCCTCCCCCTTGCTAGACTATACTTATGTTTTTCTTTCCTATTTAATAAATGGTGCTAGGAGAATGGGTTAGCCACATGTAAAAGACTGAAATTGGACTCGTGCATCTCACCACTAAAAAAAATTAACTCTCATTGAATAAAAGATTTAAATTTAAGACACAAAGCAATATAAATTGTAGAAGAAAGTATGGGAGAAACTCTTGACAAAATCAGCCAGGAAAAACATTTTATAAAGTAGACTCCCTTTGCAATTACAGCAACACCAAAAATAAATAAATGGGACATGATCAAGCTAAAAAGCTTCTGCGTAGCTAAGGGTACCAGGACTAAAGCAAACAAACAGCCTTCAGAATGGAAGAAGATAGGCTATAAATCTGACAAAGGGCTGATAACTAGAAGCTACAGAGACCTCAAACTAATCAACAAAAAAAGAGCAAACAACCCTATTTAGAAGAGGGCAAGAGACTTGAACAGAAACTTCTCTGAAGATGACAGATACGGGAACAAATGTTCATCATGTCTAATCATCATAGAAATGCAAATCAAAACCAGTCTATCACTGAATTCCAGAACCACCGCTCTTAATGATTTATTAAGAAAATTTAAAAGGTAAAGTTAATAAATTTCAGCCAAAAATTTTTTCCAGAGCCAAAATTTAAAGTCCAACAATGCTAGCAATATATTTGTACATCTTACAAAAACTAGTACAAATTTGTATAACATTTAGATAGGTTCTGATTTAAGGAGTTAGTTATTTCATTTTCAATTCTTTTTTTTTTTTTTGAGACAGAGCCTCAAGCTGTCACCCTGGATAGAGTGCTATGGCATCATAGTTCACAGCAACCTCTAATTCCTGGGCTCAAGCGAGTCTCTTGCCTCTGCCTCCCAAGTAGCTGGGACTACAGGCGCCTGCCACAACGCCCGGCCTTTTTTTTTTGGTTGCAGCCGTCATTGTTGTTTGGTGGGCCTGGGCTGGATTCAAACCCTCCAGCACAGGTGTACGTGGCTGGCGCCTTAGCCCGATGAGCCACAGGTGAGGAGTCTTTATTTACAATTCAATGAATATAACTGCCCATTCAGAAAGGATTTTTGTACTATTACAAGTAATTCTTTTATAACATTTGGGTATTATTCCATATTTGAGTTGGCTAATTCTCACATTAAATATTGTAGGATGCAGCAATATATGTCTTTCCCACTGTTTTCCCCTCTCTTCTTTCTGCTCCCCTCTGTTCCCTTCCCACCCTGTTCATATATATATATATATAGACACATATATATCACATAATGTTACTACATTACTTATGTTATATGTGGTCAACATCTCAAGTCTTCTTATCCTCAATGAACTGCCTAACTTTGATTACTTTGATTTTAATAGCAGACAACATTGAAAGGAAAAATCTTTTTATTTTATTATTATTTTTTTAGATGGAGTCGGTAGAGGGCCATGGTGTCATATTTCACAGCAACCTCAAACTCTTGGGCTCAAGCAATTCTCTTGTTTCAGCCTCCCAAGTAATTGGGAGTATAGGCACCCATCACAATGCCTGGCTATTTTTAGAGGCAAGGTCTCTTTCTGGCTGAGGTTGGTGTTGAACCTGTGAGCTCAGGCAATCCACCTGCCTCTGCCTCCCAGAGTCCTAGGATTATAGGCTTGAGCCACTGTACACAGAGAGGAAAAATCTTTTGAAAATAATGTATCATGTGATTTGACCCAGCAATTTCACTTTTAGGTATTTTTCCTTAGAATTTAATAATCAAAGATTTAGTTCCCAGGATGTTTAACACTACATATTATATGGGAAAATTGGAAATAACCTAAGTGTACATCAAGATGTAACAAACAATGGTATTTCCATGCTACAAATATCAGTTAAAATTAGATAAATATATTCATGTTCATATGGCAAGATGTTCAGAATATATTGCTAAATGAATGAAAAGCAAACTATGAAACATAAGACATAATGAAATATTGTAAGAAACAATAAAACATATTGTGTATATGTGTGTATAGAGAAAACTCTAGAATTATATACCATATAAAATAGAGATTTTGTATATATACACTTATATATATAAAATTCTACAGAAAACTCTAGAATTATATGCAATATATAATAGTTTTCTCTATACACACACATATATACAATATGTTTTATTGTTTATTACAATATTTCATTATGCCTAATATTTCATAGTTTGCTTTTTCTGTTGACACCTCTGGTTGGTGGGACTATAGGGTGACTTTTCATATGCTATTTTCAACATTTTTGTACTGTGTTGATTCCTTTGCAATACTAGCAATTTAACAATAGTTTTATTTTAGTTGAATTTTCTAAGAGAGTGGGATCATAACCGTTCTCACCACCACTCATATACACACAGGTGCTCACACACAGTGATTAATTGTGTGGTGATAGAGGTGTTAAGTAATCTGATCTGTTGTAATCATTTTACAAAGTATACAAATTATATTATACCCCTTGAGTATACACAATTTTTATCAATTTATTTACTTATTTTATTTAATGTATTTTAATTTTTTTGAGACACAGTCTCACTATTGTGCCCTCAGTAGAGCGCTGTGGCTTCACAGCCCACAGCAACCTCAAACTCTTGGGCTTTAAGCAAGTCTCTTGCCCCAGTCTCCCAAATAGCTGGGACTATAGGTGCCCGCCACAACACCTGACTATTTTCTTTTTGTTGTTGTTGTTTTAGTTGTCATTGTTGTTTAATAGGCCGGGGCTGGGTTCGAACCCACCGGCCCCAGTGTATGTGGCCGGCACCCTAACCACTGAGTTATGGACACTGATATAATTTTTATCAATTAAATATAAATATATATGTATATGTGTGTGTGTATGTGTGTATATATATATATATATATATATAATTTTTTTTTTTTTTTGTAGAGATAGAGTCTCACTTTATCACCCTGTAGAGTGTCATGGCGTCACAGAGCTCACAGCAACCTCCAACTCCTGGGCTTAGGCGATTCTCTTGCCTCAGACTCCTGAGTAGCTGGGACTACAGGTGCCTGCCACAACACACCGCTAGTTTTTGTTGCAGTTTGACCAGGCCAGGTTTGAACCTGCCACCCTCGGTATATGGGGCTGGTGCCTTACTGACTGAGCTACAGGTGCCGCCCTCAATTTAATATTTTTAAAAGCATTATATTGAAAGGAAAAATTCATAAAATAGACTAGACTAGAACCCCTTATTTGTTTATCCTATGTGTTTGAAGAAATAAAGGAGTAATCTTTCAGTGAATCCATGTCTTCATCTATAAAACAGTTTTTCAAGGAATTCTGTCCTACTTACTATACCTGAATAACTTCTCCTGGGCACCATGCCTCCTATCATTTATAACTCAGGACTTGTGTAACTATATATAGTGTTTTTCAAGGATCCTTGAATAGGTTTTACATGTACATATTCCACATCCTCAACTCTGTTGTAAACTCCTAGGTTGTTGCCTCTTTGTATTATAACCACCGTCTATGATCCCTAAGTGTCAAGTGCTTTGCTGGTTGATGGACTAATTCAAGGGTTGTTATGTGGCTCATGGAGCACATTTGATCAATCACTTGTTTCTGTAAAGCCATCAAGCTAAGAATGTTTTTTGCATGACTGAAATAAATTAAAATAAGAATAACATCTCGTAACACATGAAAATTATGTAATTCGTATTTCAGTGCACTTGTACAAAGTTTTATTGGAATGCAGATACACTACTTATTATCTGTGGCCGTTTTCCTGCTACAACATCAGAGTTGTAACAAAGACCATATGGCCCAAGAGGCCTAAAATATTTACTAGTCGGCTTTTTTACAAAAGCAAAAACAAAACCCCCAAAGTTTTCTAGCCCCTCACTTAACATAGTAAGTGTAAGTAGCATCAGAAGGGTTCATTAAAAACATCTATTGAGGGCGGCATCGTGGCTCATCAAGTAGGGCGCTGGCCCCATATACCAAAGGTGGCGGGTTCAAATCCGGCCTCGGTGAACTGCAAAAACGGAAAAATAGCTGGGTTTTGTGGCGGGTGCCTGTAGTCCTAGCTACTCGGGAGGCTGAGACAAGAGAATCGCCTAAGCCCAGGAGTTGGAGGTTGCTGTGAGCTGTGTGACACCACAGCACTCCACTGAGGGCGATAAAGTGAGACTCTGCCTCTACAAAAAAAAAAAATCTGCTGGCTCGGCACCTGTGGCTCAAAGTGGCTAAGCCACATACACTTGAGCTGGCAGGTTCAAATCCAGCCTGAGCTCGCCAAAGCATAATGATGACTGCAACCAAAAACTAGCCAGGCGTTGTGGCAGGCGCCTGTAGTCCCAGCTACTTGGGAGGCAGAGGCAAGAGAATCGCTTGAGCCCAGGAGTTAGAGGTTGCTGTGAGCTGTGATGCAATGGCATCCTACCCCATAGCTTGAGGTTCTGTCTCAAAAAAAAAAAAATCTGTTGGGCAGCACTTATGGCTCAGTGGGTAGGGCACAGGCCCCATATACAGAGGGTGATGGCTTTGAACCCATCCCTGGCCAGCTAAAACAGCAGTGGCAACTGCAACGAAAATAGCTGAGTGTTGTGGCGATGCCTGTAGTCCCAGGTACTCAGGAGGCTGAGGCAAGAGAATCACCCTAGCCCAAGAGCTGGAGGTTGCTGTGAGCTGTGAAGCCATGGCACTCTACCGAGGGTGACAAAGTGAGACTCTGTCTCAAAATAAGTAAATAAAAATAAAAAAATAAAAACATCTGCTATTGCTGAGTGCCTTTAACATGGGTCATTATGAAAGTTTTGAAATACGCAAAAATTAAGAAACATAAAATCCCCATGGACAGAAACAAATGCAGCCCTCCCAGCAAGACTGATAAGTCAAAAGAGGTGAAATTTTTCCACCGTGTTTCTTGGAAATAATGGACCAAAACTTTCACAGTGATCCACGTATACGGTAGATTGCATCATTGTTCTCAAGCCCTTTCTGCATCTGCATAACAGCATTGCACATCCATTCCATCTCACATACATCATAGTGTCGTGAAGTAGAACAGACAGAGTATATATTTCTGCCTCAGTGTCTTTAGGCTGGGTCGTGATATGCTTTGGCTAACAGAACAGTAGCAGATACGATGTGAGTGAAGCCGTAACTGTGCTTGCGGAGATTAGCCTCGGTTCCTGAGTCTGTGGGCTGCCATGAGGCAGCAGCCATCTGTTCCAGGAGCCCATGGTCCCAGAATGAGAGACGGGCACAGCAGAACTGAACTTGAAGCAGTCAGTCCAGCAGGTGCACAGACCCATGAGTGAGAATAAATATTTGCTATTGAAAGTCATTAAGATTGGGGGATTGTTTGTCAGGCAAAAACCTGACTAATACCTTGGGATTTGTCACTCATTAATTAGGGTCATGCTTGTGTAGCTCTCCTATTCTAAAAATATAGAAACTGGAAATCTCATTAAGTTTAGAAAGATATGATATGGCTTTACCCCAGATAACCTGCAAATGTAATAGTTTATACTGCTTTAAGAGGATAGACATATGTTTTAGAAAAGTCCATTATCGGGCGGCTCCTGTGGCTCAGGGAGTAGGGCTCCGGCCCCATATACCGAAGGTGGCGGGTTCAAGCCCGGCCTTGGCCGAACTGCAAAACAAAAAAAAATAGCCGGACGCTGTGGCGGGCGCCTGTAGTCCCAGCTACTCGGGAGGCTGAGGCAAGAGAATCACTTAAGCCCAAGAGCTGGAGGTTGCTGTGAGTAGTGTGACGCCACAGCACTCTACCCAGGGTGATAAAGTGAGACTCTGTCTCTACAAAAAAAAAAAAAAAAAGAAAAGTCCATTATCTTTTCTGCAGAGCTATTTTGATGCCTTAAAACCACATTTTCAGTGCACTTATTATGAAAGCCACTTGTTTGCTATGCGTGAATATTAGGGAATTTAGGATTATGGGAATAAAGTTAGATAGATGTAACAATGGAATGATTGTACAAAAGGTTGTGTGATGAGGGTCAGGTATGTAGGAGAATGAGAGAGGACATGAGCCTCCAAAAAGAACGCATTATACTGGGGGCTTTATGACACAGGTTGGCATGAACATCAAAACACTTCAGGAAACATCTGCAAGGGTCTAGCTGGAGTCAGAAAGGACCCCAGGGAAAAGGTTCTCAAGGGCATGGCTGGGGACCTAAAAGGGCTTGGGAAGCCATTTTTGGACAACATGTGCAGCTGACTCATTGAACAAAAAAGATTAGTTCTTATGAGTATGAGATACGAGAATTCAGCTTTGTTCCTCCCTGCTCCTGAAGAGAGTAAGGTGTTAACTAGTCTGCTGCACAGGAAACAAAGGGTGGCATCTAGCTCCACAGTCCATGCTCCCATTTCTTTTGTTTTCTGTAATCCTGTTTGTGATTGTAAGTATCTTAAGAAGTAAAAGTAATAGCTAAAGGGTTATTGGGTGGGTAATCCAGAAGTAGGGCAGGAGAAACCGCAGAGATGATGTGTTGCAGCCCATATAGCCTATGGCTAGGAGGAGTGAGAGTTATAAGAAATACCTGTGTAGCTCCATAATGGAACACCTGGGGGGAAAGAGCGTGGAGAGGGATTTAGCTCTTCTAACAAGCATGAGAGCTCATGAGATGAGAGCAGTGGGGAATTGGCAGTCTCTACACCTGTGGTGTTGAGAGCGAGATCAGCCTTACATTAGGCTGGAGACGACATTGGGGAGCGTGTGCATTCTGTCACGGACCTGCTCACTCTGACTCTGTCTCCTCTCCTGCCTGCAGAACGCCAGCACGGTGTTTCTGCTGAAGATCACCAAGCTCTGCTAAAGACTAAGATCTATCTTTCTAAGAAGACTGCTTTACTCTCTCTAAGACTCTCTCTCTGTCTTGCTAAAGTAGATAGCCCTCAGGCACCTAAGAGAATTTGTTTCTGAGCAAATTAACTTAGCAGTCCGTGTCCGGAATCTAGTTAAGCCGGGCCTGGAGACCTGGTCAGTCCTGGGCCCTGACAAGCTGTGTCAGAAGTGACATGTGACAATAATGTATGTTCTTGTTGCTGTAAACACCCATTAACTAATCAAGAGAAATAATAAAAACCAAGAGCATCCGGAGTTCGAGGTCTTCACTATCTCTGGCACGAAGGGTGTTGACCTCCCAGGCCCAACCCATAAATTCTACTGTTTCTATTGTCTTCCTATATTGTCCTCATTCCTTTGTCACCGCCAAGTATTGGGGACACTCATGGGTCCTGTGGGGGTTGGCTCCCTATAGTTGGGCATTTCTGTATATGATTTCCAAGGCTTGAAATGCAGTTGTATTTTTACCTGTGAAATGGGAATCTTTCACTGAAGTAAGTATTCAAACAAATTTAAATTTTGTGCATATTTAATCTTGTGAAAATTTAAATATAATGAACCTAAACAAATGTGGCGTTATTTCCTATAAGTATTTAGAATCTATATTAGTGAAAGTATGTAATTTTTTTTTTTTTTGAGGCAGAGCCTCAAGCTGTCACCCTGGATAGAGTGCCATGGCATCATAGCTCACAGCAACTTCCAATTCCTGGGCTCAAGTGAGTCTCTTGCCTCCGCCTCCCAAGTAGCTGGGACTACAGGTGCCTGCCATAATGCCCGGCCATTTTTTGGTTGCAGTCATCATTGTTGTTTGGCGGGCCTGGGCTGGATTCGAACCCGCCAGCTCAGGTGTACGTGGCTGGCGCCTTAGCCCATTGAGCCACAGGCGCCGAGCCAGAAAGTGTGTAATTTTTTTAAAGCAACGTTTCTTAACATTTTGGAATAGATAATTACCTGCTATAGGGATCTGTCCTGTGCCTTTTTTTTTTTTTTTTTTTTTTTTTGATTTAGATTATTACTCTGTCCCCCTGGGTAGATTAAATAATAGCTCAAAGCAACCACAAAAACTGGACTCAAGTGAGCCTCTAGCTTAAA
>CAUYON010123647.1:0-44331 GCA_963573935.1 Arctocebus calabarensis | reverse complement strand
TTTCACCAGTACCCTGCTAAGATGCACCGTAGGTGTGATCCCACTAATTTCCCTCCCTCCACCCATCCTCCCTACTCCCCTCCCCTCCCTTTCCCTTTTCCCTGTATTCTTGTGCTATAATTGGGATTTAGGCTTCATATGAAAGCTATAAATTAGCTTCATATTAGGGTTGAGTACATTGGATACTTTTTCTTCCATTCTTGAGATACTTTGCTAAGAAGAATATGTTCCAACTCCATCCATGTAAACATGAAAGAGGTGAAGTCTCCATCTTTCTTTGAGGCTGCATAATATTCCATGGTATACAGGTACCACAATTTATTAATCCATTCATGGGTCAGTGGGCATTTGGGCTTCTTCAACGACTTAGCAATTATGAATTGGGCTGCAGTAAACTTTCTGGTACAAATATCTCTATTATGATGTGATTTCTGGTCTTCAGGATATATACCCAATAAAGGAATAATAGGATCGAATGGCAGATCTATTTTTAGATCTCTAAATATTCTCCAAATAGCTTTCCAAAAGGAATGTATTAGTTTCCATTCCCACCAACAGTGTAGAAGTGTTCCCCTTTCTCCACATGGTTGGGGATTTTTGTTTGTTTTGGTTTGGTTTTATTTTGGTTGTTTTTTTTTTTCTATTTGGTTTTTTAAAATTTGTTTTCCATATCTATTTCAAAATACTAAACATCTAGTCTAATTACTGGTTAAAAAATCTGGAAAAAATAATAAACCTACACAATTGATGGCAAAGAGATTTTTTCAGTAAAATATGGTATGTTCGTAAGTAATATGACCCAGTTGTTTAAAACCATGCTTTTAAAGATTGTGTAAAGATTTTCAGAAAAGTTGAAATGTAAAGTTAAGTGGAAAGATTCAAGTTGGAAAATACCATAGGAATAACATCTTGACTAAATATGTCTACGAAACAAAGTCTCTGCCTCCAAGCAGAAGTCAGTAGAGAGGAGCCCAGGGGAAGGCAGAGCAATTGCACTGGCCCCCTGATTACAGCCCTGGGCTTGCTCCCCAAAGCTGCCCCTGAGACCACAGCCTGTTGCCAATGATGTGTAACACCCTCTATCTTGCTTTAGCAGAGAACCAGTCTAACAAACCTCTAAGATTCTACTACATCAGAGATGAGCCCCCAACCTCGTGAGACACCAGATCTGCAGGGTCCCAGGTCAACTGAATGGACTGTGTACCATCAGTGCTCCTGTGTGATGAGAACTCACTGATCTTCAGTTGTCACTATGCCTGGAGAATTTCATCACCATCACTCATGATCATTAACATGCTTGGGACTCCCGAGGCTATAAACCCAAGCCACCAGAGTGATTTGCTGAAGATGAGCTCATTTGATTCTATAAAGGTCTGTTTCCCCTTGTGGAAGAATTGAGACACCTATGATGTAAATAAGGTGAGTAAAGCTCACTGAAATTTGGAATGACTAGAGTTCAAATCCTAATTCTGCTACTTTCTGGCTCTGGGAGTTTGGGTGAGTTACTAAACCTCACTCTCCATATTGGTAAAATAAGAGTAAAAATATGTACCTCGGAGGGCTAGTGTGGGAACTAGAGAGGATACACTATTGCACCACTCATTTTAAGAAAATATGTGTCCCCCAACGGGTATGAGAGAAGAGCTTGGGCTTCTAATAAAAGGGCTATCCCTACAGAATCTGCAGAGTCACCACTAGTCCTATCAAATGTGCCAAGCCCATGGAAATACAGAGGCTCCCAGAACAATGTGAATGGTACAAAGATGGGTCTTGAACCCAGGACTGGAAGTCCATCAGCTCCTCACATTTCACAATGGATAGGAGGGCCAAGGTCAGCAAACAGGAGCATAGGGCAATTAAATTTGATTTCAGATAAACAAGGAATTTTTTTAGTATAATTTCAGTATAAGTATGTGCCAAATGCAGAAGTACATATTTCTCTTCTGTTCATTGACATATTCTAGACCTCTAGAATAAGCTTGGTATGTGGTGGACAATAAATATTTCTCCACCAGGGACATATTTCTGAATCTATTAGCAGTCAATTAAGAAAGCAGAACCCTACGAGTAGTATGGAATAAGAGATTTATTCTAGGAATTGGCCTTTGTACAATAGTGGCTATTGACTCTGCAGCAGGTACCAGATCTGAAGTTGCTATAGGACAGCAGGGCTGGTGATGAAACTGGATATGCAGCAGGGGAGAGAGAGATGCAAAAACCGGGACCTACACCTGTCTCTTTCATACCCAACCTTGTCAATAGGTAACTTGCAGAAGAAGTCGACACGCTTTGTCAAGAGTTGCACATACATATAGCTGACCCAGGGTGCAGAGAAATGATGGACAGAACCAGTGGAAGGCAGCTGATTTGCCAAAAATATGAAAGGGACATAGCAGTGCCTGGTGTCCCACACACCATGACTGTATTTAACGACCTTCACTGGGAAATGGGTGGTGCTCCATATCTGCTATCCTCTTCCTCACCAAATTTCTCTTGTGGCCAACCCTAACCTAGAACCATTGAAAGAAGGGAGTTTGGGGAAACATAGTTCCAGACTAGCCAAACTGTCACAGCATAAAACCACCACAGCCCTCCCTTTGCCCCAAATGCCACCCAAATACAGTCTTTTAATAGTATGACCCCCCCCAAAAAAAGACAGTAGCAAAGTCAAGTCCATTTCCTGCTTATCTTGATGCAACTATTCCTCATGCAATTGAAAACATGCTTACTATCTTCCGAAAAGAGGATAGAGTCCCATGTGTCACTTTTTCCATTGCTGGTTGATGTTCATTCATCTCACTAAGTCACATCACCCCTCGCATGTTCTGTAACTTGGCTACTCTTAATGCATCTTGCATTAGATGGAAGGAACATGATATTGGGGAAAAAGAAAATGCTTGATTAATGCCAACATAATTCTGTCAAAAGAAGGGGAAAATACCCATAATTATAATAGTTCCTATTTCTCCAGATGGTCATGTGGCCATCTGGTAGTTACAAGGTACATCATGAGCAGGTAGCCTGGCTCATCTTGGTTTCTTACCAGATGGGGTAACCCAGAGCTTGAATGATCTGGGCCATTGGCTGCCCCACCTACATTGGGTTTTGGTAGCTTTCTAACCCTCATCACAGGACTTGGAAGTACTAAGAGGTGCCCCAAGAGATGTCCTATATTCCAGAGTTTCTCCTTGATATTCAGGATCAATCAACCCAGCCAGTACAGTCATTGCCTTCTTTGTTGGTTCACTGGGGGTGAAAGATTCCGAAGAGGCCAGGAGGCGTCCAGATTTCCACCTAATTCACCCATTACTGTGCGCCTTGGTGAGGGCACTTTTCCCTTGGAGTCTCAATCTTCTAGATCAAGAGGAGGAGGAAGGGATGATGCAAAAATGCTCTTCTCAGATCACTGGGGTAATAGTAAGAGGAGTTCATCCTCAGACCTACGACTCCTGGTGATGATGAGAACCCCTGTTGATTTATTCATGTCCTGCTTCAGGAAGGACATTCCACCAGCCCCACAGAATGCTGCCACCAGCCAACTTGAGCCATACACTTTTCAGAAGGCTTATTCCAGAATCCCACCATGCCACTTTCTGTATAAAGAAAAACATTGAAAGGCCAATGAATGGAACAGGAGCCCACTGCTGATCTGCATTGGCTGTCTAATGAGTCACTTCGTCAGAGTGATATGGCAAGGATGCTAACAGTGAGTAAGGCATTCTGAGATGCCGAGGTGGTGCTGGCACGGAGGGCAAGTCTGTATCCACAGCAATTGTTCATTCCCAGGAGAGCAAAGTCTTGCCCCTTATATGAGAATAATTCACTGTAATCGCCTCTGCCACCAGACTGGTCCCCTGGGGCCGGCTGTCAAAGCTGGTCACTCCTCCTAGTTGGCAGAGCCCTGAGCAGTTGCTGTAGCCAGATCCACCTTGAGGAGTGAAAGTCCCTGAGTTGCAACCATGCAAAACCTCCATCCCTGCCACCAGAGCCACTTGGTTGATGAAATACAGACCTATAGGTGGTGGGGGGAGGCTCCAAGAAATTCCAGGGCTCTATCTCATTGTGCCTGGACCACAAGCACAGCGAGAGCTGCAGAGCTACAACCCGCCACACTTAGAGAATAAGCTAAAGTGCCCAGAGTTCACGACTGGACCGGGAAGGGTTAGAAGATTCGGGATAATAACAGTATCTTTCTCTGCAATCTGGGAGCATCTCAGATGAACACAGAATCTGATTAGCTACGTGCATCTGCTTGGACACCTTGCTCAGCAGGCCATTCCCCAGAGGAGAGACCTTGCCCCACCCCCACTCACTAGTAATGTGATTTGGGAGGCACCCAGAGTGTGTGGAGCTCCCCTATGGTCACATCCATCCTTTCTTTGATACTGATGGCTCCTGCATAATGGACCTCCTAGAACACCAAATCAAAGCCTAGATGAGAGCTCTCCATGCCTCCCTCACCGCCACCTTATCCAAGCCTTTCATGTTAAAAAGCCTCCTTTGTTTTAACCTTTTGTCCTTCCACGCCTTACAAGGCACCCAATTGGCATCATTTGATAGCACAAAATAGGGCAGCACTGAACAAGTAACCCTCCCTTTCCTGCCCCCAGCCCTCGGCACACATTTTCTTGCCTTCTCTCCATTCCATGAAATTTCGAAGCAAGGAATTTCTTCCTGCAATTCCTACCATACCTCACACTGGCCCCCTGGAAGCTCCCAGGGAGCTCAACCCTCTACCTTCAGGCCAGTGGTCTTCCGTTCATGTCTGGGCAATATCGTGAAGCAGGAACAAGCTCTTCTTGAGGCTGGAGGGATGGAGAGCTGGGTCATCATCCAGACTCTTTCTGGTAGTGACACTTCACCTTGACACTTCTGCTTCCCAGTCTATAAAACAGAAAAGAGAACAGCCCACTCCACAGGACTGTGGTGGGGCTTAGATGGTATTTGTGGAAGAGCTCTGCAGGGGCTAAAGGTGTACCACTGTGTAATGTAATGTCACTATTTTTTTAGGAGTGCAGGTGATAGTACATCAAAGTTAGAGCAAAGCCAAGAGATGGGATAGGCCTCCACCAACCCCAGCCAGCCTCTCTGGCCTCTCCTCTGGGGGGAGGGGGGTGTCAATCCCAAAGTTATTAGAGCTTTAAGTGCCACCAAGGTAAACGTGTTTATCCTTAGAATTAATCATCACTTCTTCAGAGTTATTATTTCCAAGGTATTTTTATTTAAAAAAAAAAGGGAGAGTGGGGGGAAATGTGGGTTATGCCCTGAGCTGCAAGTATAACCACCAAATACCTCCACTTTCAAATTATGACCACAAACTACCTGCATCAGGCTGACCTGGCATGTCATTCTAATGCAGATTCCCAGGTCCGGCCCTAAACATCACTTACTTTTTCTGAGCCTCAGTTTGCAAGTCCGAAAAACAGGCTTAAATAGTAGCTAATGCCTAAAATCTCTGTAAAAGAGTTGGGATGGACTAAGTGAACAAACAAGATGAATGGCCTGCAGGGAGAGGAGTAATTTGTATCCGGATGAGGCTTCGTCTAGCGCTCCATCCAAATCAAGCTCTGTATCCCAGGTGCCCAGAGATGTGTCTCAGGTCTCAACCCACTGACAATGGGGCCCCATTCCTACCCACAGTGCGTCCTAGCCAAACGCACAGTAAGTGGACCCCTTGGCCTGGCATTCAGCCAACCCTGGAGCTCTTAGGAAATAAGAATGTGTATATTTATTGAGGAAAATAAAAATGTGCATGCGACATTGCACAGAGACAATTTATGAGGTTTCATATGAATGTGTCACCAAAAGGCCTGCTCAGTCACTGCCAATGTCAGGTCTGCAGATCCCTGGGGGCTCAGGCAGTAAAGCACCCACATGGAGCCTAAGGGTGGGACTTGCTTGTGGAGGGGCATTTGAGCCACGTGGTATGGGTGCCTATACCTGTGGGTATGTGAAACATAAGTGTGTGCATGGGAGAAGATAAATATGCACACGCTACTGAGTGTGCAGGAGAGTGTGCCCATATGTGGGCACTGTAACAGCACATGGCATGGGTCACTTGGGTGTGACTAGAAGAGGCTGAGCCAAGATGCAGAAGTGAACCCATTACTCACGCTCCCTTCAAAGGACAGCAGAGTCCTTGCTGCTCACAGGAAGGGGTTAGTCATCACCTACTACTAGAACCAAAGGCCAGGGGATGTCAAGAAAAGCATATTTTTAAAGAAAAAAAAACGCTGCTGAGCTGAGTTTGCAAGAATAGATAGAGTCTGGCCAATGGAGGGAGTGGGGTCCTGACCTGCTCACCTCCTCTAATGGGTCTAAACCTCGTGTTGATGGTACAGCCTGTCTGTTCCAGATCTCGGAAGCTTCTGTGAGTCTATAAAGAGCCTTGGGCCTCATTGCTGTCTTGGGACCGTTGCCTCCTGCTCCCCAGCTGCCCAGCCTCAGAATAAACCAACAACCCACTGGAGTCTAGAGAAGGATCAAAGAACTATGTAGATGGTGTGTTATTAAAAGAAAAAGAAGGGAGAGAAAAGGGGAGAGAAGAAAGAGACGGTGAAGGAAAAGAAAGAAAAAATGGTATTTAGGCCAAGTCCCTGAATATTCAGTCTGTCTTCATAAAAAATGGCCCAAGTAAACATAGCCTTCTAGGCCATGTAAGAACGGGGGTGTCCCCCTTGCATTGCTCTGCAGCAATGAGGGAATCATAAGTTTTGCAAGATCCCGTTGGTTGCCTGGGCACGTCATCCTCACATGCATCTTCTAAGGCACGTGAAGTAAGTCACTTCCCTACCAGATCGGGAGGGGCCCTGGGCACGTGCGGTTCATGAAACGAAACCAGGCCCTTCAGTTTATCTCCCCTGGTGAGCCAGGATGGTTGCCCCAGTCTGGAGTTAGGGGCCAGCATTCTGAGAATACCTACCAAGTGCTTCCTTCTTGACTGGGTGCGATCTCATACCCCATTTACTGCTTCCCCAGCCATGATACACTAAGATTTTTAGGGCCAAAGAGGCTTTGATTTTTGGTCAAAGATAAGAAAGTGAAAAATGGCAGAACCATCTTCAGTATGAAACCAGAGTCCTCTCCCTCTTGTGCCCATGCACGATCAGCTTCCCACTCTCAGAGCCTTTATAATACTATGCACTGTCTCTCTCACCACCACCCTGAGTGCTTCTGCAGCCCGGGGACCAGTTCTGCCCTCCTCATCCCAGAGGCCAATGAAGACTGTCACAGAGTGGTGCCTGTGGAAGGGCCTGAGGAGCAAAGAAGGAAGGATGGAAATGTCTGGGTAGCTACGTTTCTAGCCAGCATCACTACTGAATTCAGGAACTACTTAAGGCTCCCTGAGGGCCCGGAGGAAGATGCAAGAGCCAACATCTCGGTAGTCTCAGCTGCTGGATTCAGACCTAACTACAGTTGGCCCCCATTCCCACCCGAGTCAGCAGGGAGTATGATTGCCAAAGAGATCAATTTCAGACCACAGACCCCCAACTTCAGCCAGAGAAAGCCCTCGCCCTGGTAAAACGTGAATGTCGCCCTCCCTTTCAATCTTGCTGCTGTCCTATGACTTGGACAGAATAGGGTCTGTTCATGCTTGCACCTGCCTCCAGGGACTAGCAATGAGTCCGTCACACAGAGGTCTGCGACATGAAGACCCAGTGACACATGGTGCCTCCAGTGGCCCACAAAATCACATTGTTTTGTTCCTCAGAGTTTGTGGAGTGGGTGGCTTTAGGACCGGTTCCATTGCAGAGGGTCCAGGTCACCAGAATGATCAGGAGAAGATGGATGCAGTTCTTGATGTTACTGGCCTCTGATATCCCAAATCTTTCTCAAACCTGTGTCTATAAAGCCTTATCTGTGAGCAAACACAGAGCTATAAACTCAATGCACTGCAATGGTCTGAAATAATGCTTCCCAAGTTGCCATGTGCAGACAGAGCACCTGGACATCTTGTTAAAATGCAAGTTCTGATCCTATAGATCTGAGGTGAGGCCAGATCCCACATTTCTAACAAACTCTTGGGGGATGTTGCTGGGCCACGGATCATTCCTAGAGTAGCAGGAGGCTAGATCTTTCGATGGCACCTGCTGGCTGAGTCCAATATTCCACTCACTTCCTTGTGATGGCACTCCCAAGGAGCCCGTGTCCACTGGAGAATATCCAAACTCCCCCTACCTTGCAAGATTCCTTTCTAGTTAGAACCCCACTGTGCCCTCCTCCACCCTTGCTATGCTCTAGATGAAACAAGAAGCCAGCTGGATCCCAAGCTGGCCAAGCCCTGTGCCAGCCACCCATCCTCACCCATCTCTCTGCCTAAAATGCCTTTCCCACCTTTGGATCTTTAGAAACTCCCTTGTATCCTTCTTCACTCTACCCCCAGCACCTGTTCCACTTCTGCTACTTATATAAACTTAATCAAGTTACTTCACCTCTTTGAGTTTCAGTTTCTTCACCTTTAAAATGGAGAAAATAATAATGTTCATCCTGAAGGCTTTCTAAATAGTGAACGAAATGATACACATAAAATGCTTAGCAAGGTGCCCAAGGGACACTAAGTAATCAAGAAATAAATCAATATGACGTCCTTTGTGAAATCTTCTGGGATTTTTCCATTTACCTGATTTCTAGTGCTGCCACACCATTTGGCTTTTTCTTGTAAAAAGCCTCTCCCTTATCACCCTACTTTGCAATGACCTATTGACTGGATAGTCATTCCCTAGAAGTCACATGTACCATGTTTTACCTACATCAGGACCATGTTTTACCCACATCTGCTTTCTCAGAATCTAGCCCAGAGACAAGTACAGAGGGAACACTCAGCAGCTTGGGCATCAGGGAAGCCACAGCCAGTAGCACTTAGGGTTGACCTGTGTCTGTAGGTGACAGAGCTCACAGAAGAGTACAGGAAGGTACCTGGAAGACTCAGGCAAGCAGTAGTTCAATTGAAATGAGTTTCCCAGATAATCAATGATTTCATATCTAGGAAAAGGAACATTTCTCTATTTTTAAACATTTATCAAAATTTTCTAAAGTGGATTCTATACTTAAACAGAGCACAGGGGTCTAATATAACTGCCGCAAGATGGCTTAAAACAGACATTACTTCTTGTCCCAGGGACATACTTGGTTTGCCTGATACTTATTCTGTTTTGCACTCATTGTCTGGTATTGTTATTTATGATATTTTATTTAATTCTTCTGGTGTCTCCTAGTTTGAATAAGAAATTATCAGGTGACCTAAACAGTGGTAGACTATGCTGGATCAAAGCGATGAGCCCAAGGGATCCCTGAGGTGACTATGAATATTTGCCATGGGGTGTTCAAAACACAGTCAAAACATTCTTTGACACAATTCCTATTGGAGAAGGAGTGTCCATCCTCTCCCTTAAATCTAGGTATGTTTATGATACCTTGACCAACAGCACATAGCAAAAGTACTACTGTGCAAGTCTCCAGGATGAGCCTCAAGAAATGGGCAGATCCATCTCCTGCTTTTAGCATGCTGGCTGTTGGAACTCAGCTGCCATGTTGTGAGGAAGCCCAAGACATGCTGCGGAAAGGCTCCTGTGCAGGGAAACCAAGAGCCAGAACCTATCTGCCAGCCCTGTGGGCAAGTCACCCTGGGAGTAAAGCCTCAGCCTCAGCTGTGCTACCCTAGCTGAACCTGTGTGGACTATCACACGTCCCTTCCAAACCCTTTTCAAAATGCCGATTTGGGAACAAGGGAAATGGTCGTTGTTTTCATTTACCTGTTCGGGGATATTTTTATGTCACAATAGATAATCAGATCATTTGCACAAAAAGAAAATGCTTCCAGAACATTCAGCTTTGACACTGTCAAACCTCTAGGGGGAGTTTCTGGCATAAATGCTATTTAGCCTCCAATAGCATAAATATTATTAATATTAATATAAATATAACTTTCTTTGTGCAGAAAAAGCTTGCTAGGGATTTCACCAGCCCAGTGACCACAGGGTTTACCAAAAAGTGTTCACCCTGCAATGATTCGCACCAAACCTAGGAACAAGATGAGTCATTCTGAGATGGTGACACGAAGGGTTTTCATAAATTGCCCTGTCATCTTCTTTCTATGCAATCATGACCAAGTAGGTCATGTTACCTCTCAAATCAAGGTAGTTCAACTGCATCATGAATGCACACTTCACAACCCTTTCAGGGAAAGCTGATATTTTGGATCTGGAGTGAAAAGGTCTTCTCACATGGTCCTTACTTCTTTTAGATGAGAGCCCCCTGAGTTTAGAAGAGTTCAATTTTAGAGCAAAAAACGGAAGTGAATAAGAAGAGAGAGAAGGAAGGGAGGGGAGGGGCAATGAAGGGAAGAATCTGGAGAAAACGTGCCCCGTACTCGTGGGTGCCCCACAATTTGTTTGTTCATCCAGCTCTATGCCTCACCTGCCAGGCATGTCCCAGGCCACAGGCTGGGAGTGGGACAACCATCAGTCGTCAAGACACATTCAGCCCCTACCCTGATGGAAGGGGCCCACCACCACCGAGGGGAAGAAGCCACTAAGAAAGACATGGCGGTAATCATGCGTGCTGTGAAAGGGGAAGTGCAGGGTGGGGAGCCACTTGGGGGGAGAGGAGCTGGCTCAACTGGGGGTCAAAAAAGGGCTCCCCACGGAAATGACATTGAAGCCAAGACCAGAAGGATGAGTGGGGATTAGTCATCCTCCCTTGCCTTCCTCCTCTTGAGTTCACCTCTGTGCTCAGATAAGTGAGTCTCCTGACATCCATCGCTAAGCACAGTTACTTCTCCCTTCTGCACTGCACTTTGCCTTACCTGCACTGCCTTTAAGCAAATCCTTTCCTCACCCAAACCCTTCAGTGCTCTTAGGATTGAATGCAAAGGCCTCAGCATGGCCCACTGACTCTGTCTCTCGCTGACGACTCTGCACCAATCATTTTCTTTCTGGCTTTCCCCCTCCCCCTGGCAGGCCCTTTGCATATGCCGTTCCCTCTATCTAGAATACTCTTTCTTCCTCGATTTCCCTGGTTAACTCCTACTCGTCCTTCAGATCTCAGATCATGTATTTCCTCAGGAAAGCCTTCTCTGACCTTGCTGGCTCATGAATAGCCCCAGGTTTCGAAGCCCAGCCCATGGAGCCCTCATTCTGAGCAGTCACCACAGGTGCAGTATCCATGGTCTTTGTGATGGCCTATGCACGTCTCCCCACAGAGCCCCGGAGGAGTGTGGGCCTGTCTGCCTTGTTTACTGCTTCACCCCAGCACCAGCAAATGAATAAACAAATGAATTAACTACTGGGTGCAAAGCACGGATGCCATAACACCACTACCCGCAAAACCTTTAGGATGAAACATCCCTAACCCATTGATGTCATTTAAGTTCTCTGAATTCAGTTCCCATTAGCAGTTGAGGCAAGGTGCAGAAAAAAATGAAAAGGAAAACCACCCCATACAGTCAGGAAAGCTAAGATAGAGTCTCACAGCTAATTGCTCTTTGGGTCTAAGTTTCCTCATCTGCAAAAAGGGTTCAGTAACAGTGTCCTCCCAACAACCTCTCAGATTTGCTGTGTATAATGAAACTGCTTCAGGGAAGTAGGTTTATGAGTTTATTACAGCCCAGTGTCCATTGGAGAATCAAGACAGGTGCCCGAGTACAGCAGCCCCCCCACCGCCGCTGTGTGGGGACTGCCTGGAGCAGGAAGCATGAGCTCCCGGCAGGAATCCAGGAGCAGGAGGCTGTCTGAACCTACCAGTGCCACCATCAGCCCTGCAGTATTGATCATCACTCTTGCAGAGGGAATATTTGCCTTCCTCCCCCTTTCAAATAATTAAAGTATAATATTTTATGGCCTGATAAAATTTACTAGGACCCTTGGCACGTAATTATAGTGCTTCTTTAAAGGAGACCCCATAAAAGATGCATGATTAGAAAGTTAAGGATCTGGATAGAATTGCAACGATGTGACAAATAATTACAAGTGATAAACTGTCTTGGGTGGGGGGAATTCCAATAACCTCTGATGAAGGCTAACAATTAAAATAATAAATTCCCTAAGAGCAAGGATAAACCATTTTTTCTTGGTCAAAGGCTTAGTTTGACTTCTTAGGTCCAGGAACAAGCCTTGTCAAAGTCAAGTCCTGGTTTCAGGAAATCCATTCTTTATGGATTTATTTTTATACTTAGGTACTTACTTATTTAACTTGTCAGTAATGTATTCATTCATGACTTACCATGTTTTTATTTCTAGCCCTTCTTTCATTCCATCATTATATTCATTCTTTCTTCCACTCATCTGTCCACCTGCCCATCTACCTGTCCTTCTATTTGCTTTTTTGCTTATCGCTCTGTTCATCTATTTCCATCTGTTCATTTATCCATTTATTAATTTATTTACTTATCTGTTTACCACTCACCAATTTGTTTTCATTTGTCCTTCATCTGTTCTTTTATCCAGTCACACGTGTTGTGCACATGGGCTGAGCAGATTCTTCACTGAGCTCTGTCCAGTAGAACTACAATGTGAGTCACTCACATAATTTTAAATTTTCTAGTGGACACATTAATGAAATCAAAAAGAAACTGACAAAATCCATTTCAATAATTTTGTGATTTAATCATTACTTTTCTTATTATAGAATAAGTGGTTTGATATATGTTGTATATGTTTATGTTAGTGTAAAATATAAATCCCATTTAATAAATGATTTTTCATTAGCTTTACTGAGCCCCAATATATCCAAAGTCTTATAATTTCCACATGTAATCAATATGAGTACAATAGTCAAAATATGGAAATAACCTAAATGCCCACCAACCCAGGAATGGATAACAAGCTGTGGTATATGTATACCATGGAATACTATTCAGCCATTAAAAAAGATGGAGACTTTACAGCCTTTGTATTAACCTGGATGGAGCTGAAGTACATTCTTCTTAGTAAAATATTCCCAAAATGGAGAAGCAAGAATCCATTGTACTCAATTCTAACATGAGTCCAGTAGACAATCTGATTACATGCCCACATAGTAGAAAAAACTCAAATCAATTCAAAGGGGGGGGGGATGATGGAGTGGGGAGAGAGGAGGAGAGAGGGGGATGAGGGTGTCCCAATTAATGGGCACAGTGTCAGAGTAGATGGCACACCTCTTGGGGGCAGGACACAATTATAAGAGAGACTTTACCTAACAAAGGAAAACATTATAACCCAGTTCTTTGTACCCTCAATTAAAAAAATTATTAATGACTTATTTTGCATTTTCGTAAGCAGTCTGTGAAATCCACTGTGTATTTTACGCTCGTAGTCCAGGTCAATCCAGACAAGCCATGTTTCAAGGGCTGGTGGCTACCATATGGGACAGTGAAGCTCTGGGGCATCGAAGACAGATAGAACATGGTCTTTGCTTTGAAGAGTTCTTCCACTCATCCGCCCACCTGCCCCATCATGCATTAGTCCATGTAATGTTTGCATTTAAGCTATAGGTATATGATGCTTCCATTTTTACACTAGAGGAAGCTAAAGCTCAGAGAGAAGTAGTGAAAAGTTCTAGAATCAGATAAATTGAGCTTTCTAAACCACTGTGGCAAATGCTGAGGCAAAGTGTGGGCTCTACAGCTCTGGCAACGTGAAAAGTGCCTGTCCAGCCTGCCCAAGGGCCTCCGGGGGCTGGGAGTCAGGCAAGACACCCTGGCAAGAAACCACAGGCCAATCTGGACTAGGGAAGGAGCTACACAACAGAGGTGTTTCCAGGAAAAGCAAACAAGCAGAAAGAGAGGAAAAGGAACTGGACTTCTTGAATATCTATTATGTGTAAGCCAGTTCTTCAAATATCTCTGCACAGGGACCTGTGAAAGAACATATTTGGGAGAAGAAAAAGTCCAGACAGATTATAACTAGCCTTTTGTGCCTAAAATTATAGTGTCCCATCCACCCATAACTAAGAGAGCTAGAATTTTGGTGGCCAATTGACTACACGGCACATAGGCCTGAAGAATTGGAGATGCTGCTGGTGGTGATGGTGGTGGCGAAGATGGTGACAAGAGCTCATGTCACTAAATGTTTTCTAGAATTTTCCAAGCATTTTACCTGCACTGCTTCATTGATACCTTTATTTTAAAGGTGAGGAAACTGAGGCACTTTTCCAAAGCTACCAATATACTAAGTGAGTGTAAATTACAGGACCCCCCCTCAATAATGAGCCCCAAACTGGAAGCTGGCAGGATAGAGGTGTGGATGGCCACCGAGGTGTAACCTGAGCATGTTCCCAGGAACTGCAAAGCCCAGTGAAGAAGAGGCCCCTGTAGGTCCGAAAGAGACCCAGGTGCTGTGTTAGAGCTTCACAGAGAGATGAGCTGTCACTGCTCCTTAGGGACCCAGGCGCTGGTCAGGAAGGCTTTACAAAGGAGATGACACTTGAGCAGCATGAAGCTTCCCCCAGCGGAAAGTAACCCCTCTCCCTCTGCGATGAAGCCCCTTTGTTCAGGGCCTTGGCACACAGGCTCTGGCCTGGGCCCTGCTGGGCCACTTTGCAGCCCTCCTCCTTCTTCGCCCAGCCCGGCCTGAGCAGTCTGTGGTTCCCTGCAGGCGTCAAGCACGCTGTTCACTTACTCAGCGTTGTAATGGATCAATGGAGAAATACAATCACTCGGGCTTCTGAGAATGTATATATTTGTTTAAAAATCCCTGTCTTTCTTGGGTACAGACAAAACACCGCTGGCTTACCACCTTCCCGAGACGCGCAGTGGGAATGATTTAAAGGCTTTAGCTGTCAGTAGCAATATCATCAGACACACGTCCCAGCGGCCTCGGCTCAGGAACGGAAGAGACTTCACAGAAGGCAGAGGAGCAGAAAGAGGGAGAGAACGTGGGAGCCAGAGTTAGGTGGGGACGGGAGATAAAGCGGGAGGGAGAGACAGAGGTGCTAAGAAAACAGGAGCAGAGCTGGAAAGAGACAAAGGCTGAGAAAAGCAACACAGAGTTAGGGAGACTCCAAAGAGTCAGGAAGGGGAAGAAAAAAAGACAGGGCCAGCTTCAAAGTAGTAAATCAGACACCAAGATACAGATGGAGGCCAAATGATCAACTGACGAGGGAAAGAGAGGTAGAGAGAGAAAGCAGAAACAAAAACGAGAGCGAGAGAGAGAGAGAGAGATCGGTTAGAGGCAGCAGACAAGTGTTTCTGGCCCTCTGGAGCACACCAGCCATGCCCGCTGAGGCTCTGCTCTGCCCTTCCCACTGCCTGGAAGGCTCTTCCCCAGGCTTCTTGCATCATGGACTTTTTCTCCTCTTTCCCGCCTCTGCTGACTGGCACTTCCTCAGCAAGCTCTCCATTGGCCACCCCAGTGGAAGGACGCTCTGTCCACTCACCCCTACCCATTGTTCTGCATCAGAGCAGAGCACCTCTCTTTTATAGAACTTGTAGAAATAAATTATTTTCTTGGCTTTGTATTATTCACTGGGGGCCACCATGGTCCTGTCATATCCCCGTGGCTTAGAGCAATGTCTGGCACAAAGTAGGTGGTTCTTCACAAATGAGGAACGGATGAATGAATAAATGAATGAATGAATGGCAGTGAGGGTGAAATCTGTACTGAGCCAAAGTGCTCTCTGATGGCTACTCCAGCCATGCAGGCTGAGAGAGACCAGGTGTGGCAGGGCTGGTTGTTGACTGATGGCACGCACCTGTTCTCAGTGGCTGGGCAAAGGTGGAGCCATCTGTGCTGGAGCCCAGAGCAGCTGAGCCCAGGAGGCTGCATCTGAGGACAGGTATGGACCGATGGAGGAGGATCCTGGGGAGAGTGGCTGGGAAGCCACGCCCTCTGGAGTTCCTTTCATACAGAAATGGTTCCATCCATGACTTTGCTTTGTCTGAAGCTGGAACTGGTCTGTGAGCCCAAGTGCATGAGTCCACATTTCCGAACTTAATGAACGGGGCTCCCATCAGCCCCATTAGACTTGAGGCCACATCCCTCCCGTGTAGAGCTCTTTGCCTCTATGAAAAGTGTCATCAGGAACCACCAAGCAAGATCAGCCACTGCTGAACGGCACTGGAGAACACTCCTGAGAACCTCTGGTCAAGACCGGAGTACTCTAGCCTCCCGAAAATCCCTGGTGAAGGCCATTCTGCTTTCTGGAGCCAGACAAGTGGCATTTACACATATTTGTAGCTTGAGGCCAGCACAGAAGCTGTATTTGGGGATTTGCTGTCAAGATCTGACTATAGGAGATACACAGTGAGAAAGACTCTAAAGTCACTGTACCTCTCCAGGCCCCTTAGAGGGAGACCCAGAAATAGTGACTCAGTCCAAAGAGCAACAGCTTCCCACCCACCAGAATCCTCCCATTCTGCCTTTGACCTTCCTGTCCTTGCCCAGTATTTATGTGCAAATTTAATATACCCATATCCATAAATGGGTATGTTAATAATAGGTCCAGCTCATGTTCTGTTTTCCAGGTAATTTATAATAAACGTGGTGCATATTTCTGTGAGACCATTGTTAATGACACTGTACAGTTACATTGATACACCATGATTTGTTTGACTGCATCTCTATAAATGCACCTTTAAGGATTATCCCAAGTTTTACTGTTCTAAGTACTGATGGAGAAAATATCTTCTGCTTATCGTTAGGCCTTTCTTGAAACTTATTTTCTTGAAATACGTGTCAGGATGTGACACTGTGGTATCATGTTATCCCCAAAATTTGTAAGAATCTGGATGGTCACAAGTTGTGCATGCACAATGTTTGGTCACTCTCAATAAGAGAAAGAGCATTAATAAGTTCTTTCTTCTTTCTTTTTTTTTCTTAGATAGTTGATGTAATTCAATCTTCATAGTCAGTATTAAGAATTAATTTTTTTAAGCGTGATGGGAATTTTTGTTTAGAAATTTGTTCAGCCTATCCTATCTTTTTCTGCATCTGTACATTTGGGAGTCACTACCCGTGGCCACCTCTGAAGAATAAAGAATGATGTATTCAGGAGATGGAGCTACAAGTTGTGGGCCCTACTCTTACCCTAGAGTAGGGACAGCCATCTTGGCGAGGGTAGCCACACTTTCCCCAGCCAGTCACCAGCGGACCCATGACTGTGCTAGACCAGAGGGTTTATGGTATTAATGCACTCTGTGCCTCAGTACCTATACTAAGCTTTACAAGGACACTATGAAATAGACATTAGAATTTCTGTTTTACAGATGGAGATGAAAGAAGTAAATTACTTACCCCAACATCAGATCTATGGATTTGTGATATAACCACTGCATTAGCTGCTGAATGAAGGACATGATCAAAGGGTTTAAAACTAATCGACAAATATGACACTACATCTACTGTATAGGAGTTCACAGTCCTCTGAATAGACAAATAGGAAGAGCCACAAAGCCAAGTGACATGTGTCAGGGAGCCACGGAGAGGTAGAGGAGAATTCCTCATTGAGGAGAACTTCATGGAGGAGGTGACACCCCATAGGGTATTGAGGCATGAAGAGAATTTGCATAATGGACAAGGGCCAAGCTGAAGAGGGAAAGAGGACTGAGAACCAAGTTTCCCAGAAAAAAATGGATAGCTACAGAGGGTAGATTTGGGGATCAAATAGACCTAGGTTTGCTCCTTGCCCCTAGCTTCATGACTAGACAGTCATTTCACTCTCTGAGCCTCGGTTTTCCCATCTGAAAAGCTGAAATGAACGTGTCACCAGTTGTGAAAGTGACATGTTCCATGTGACACCTGGCAGAAGAAGAGCTTTTATTGTCAAATTAGTGCTGCCCTCTCGGAGGACCTCCCACTTCTTCTACCTCCCCCTCTCCTCCCACCAGCAAACCTAAGAGCCTGCCCCATGAGCAACAGCCTCCAAGGGGACACACTCCTATGAGCACAAACTTTCTGCCCAGAGGAATCAACCCTTTTGCAATAAAAATCATCTAGACTTCGATTAGGCTAGACCTGGTTTCAAGTCCTACTCCCACCACTTACTAGCTTGGGCCTTGGAACTTGGATGAGTCACTTAACTTCCTTTGAAGCTCAGTTTCATCATCTGTAAGATGGGCCCAGCAAGCCCAGCCTCACAGGTAACATGATGCATGAACACAATGCCCTGAACATAATATACATCAGTGTTTGAAGGGAGCCCCTCAAACCCCACATGGCAGTGGTCTAAAGCAAATGTCCAGGGTGGTGTTATTCTACATGCTAAAGCAGCAGCTCTCATCTGGGGACATTCCCTGGAGCCCGTCAGCCTGCAGGGCACCTAGCCTGGCAGGGCCTGTGGACAGTAGCTGTGCCTCTGCCCGGAGACCCACTTCTCCACATCCTCCCCCAGCTATTGCGGGAAGAGACATGACTCATTCGAAGGAAGAGGGTTGGCACCATCTCCCCCAGCCGCATGGGGCCAGCCAGCAGGCTTGTGGTTTAAGGACCTGCCTGGATTGCAAAACAAGCCAGTTTGCTATGCTCCAGCATCACGTGATGCAGGCAGGCGCTGGGTATGGCCTTCTCTTCCCTCGGCCCCTGACTCACCGCACGCCTGCTGCAGTCACATGGGCTCCCGGGCCTCAGTTCCCCCCAAGTGTTCTTAGCTGCTGAGCTCATTTGGAGAAGAACTAAATTGGAAGAACGACTTCCCTTTTTCCCTTTTTTATTACACCATAAATATATAAGTATATTCTCATGATGAAAAATGTAAAGACGATCAGCAAAAGAAATGGGAAGTCACCCCTCGGCCCCCACCATGAACCCTCCACGGTAGTGAATCTGGTCACTATCTTCCTAAATATCTTCAAGGAATTTAATTAAGTTTAGTTTATGTGAGAAATCTGTACCTTTTAGATACATTAGAATATTACTGAAAAGAGGAGAGTCCCACTTGGCAACTGCCACCTCCAATCCTGGGTCCTGTCCAGAGGCAACCACTATTTATCCGGGAAGTCATTCTCTTGCAAACCTCTGTTCTTTGTGTGGGTCTAGGTTACATCGATGCTCGTGAGAAAGGACAGGTGTGGGGCACATTCCCATGCTGATTTTCAGACTTTGTGCATCTTTCTACAGTACGTTGCGTTTTTACTCATCCGGCTGCCTTAGAGATTTTCTATTTTGTTAGAGAGAGGCTCCACTGACTTCTTTTAATGACTGCTTAGTAGTCAAAACTACGTGTGTGCCAGAATGTTCAACAGTTGCCAGGCAGTGAGTTTTAAAACTGTCTCCATTTTTTTTTTCACTACTTATAAACAATACTAAGACAAACATCTTCCTACACCCTTCCTATGTCCACAGGCAGGTATTTCTGGACAATGGGTGCCAAGTAGCAGAATGTCTGAACCCTGGATGGAGATGTTTAAGTGTGATAGATATCATCATTACACAGCCCTCCCAAGATAAAAGTTTCTGTTTCCTTTCTAGGTATGTTCAATTAGGCATCCGTGTGCACGTGGCAACTCACTCTCCAGCTGGTCATGTTAAAGTGTCAAGAGGGGGAAGATTGAGAAATACAAAGGATTCCTTTCTCTACAGAACCAAGAATGAGGAAGAGCCACAAGGCATTTAGACCAGATGGAAAGGATCAATCATCGAACTCAGATTCGCTGGAGGTGGGGAAACTGAGTCTTATCCAAAGGAATGGACTTGCTGAAGCCGCAATCCCTTCTTTCTAGACAGTTACGAGGAAGCACATACTCTTACATAGGATCTGGGGCAGGGGCCTTCCAAGTTCCAAGTTCAAATCCCATTCTTTGCTGAAAATATTTCAGTGGTCCAATGTGCTCTAACTTTAAGACATCACCCTGCCCTTTGCTCTCTTGTTTCTCCAGAGAGCACCAGAATCTCTTCTCGGCCTCAGGGCCTTTGCATACTTTGCATACTTCAGCCCCTCTGGGATATTTCTTGCTCCTGCCCCTTCCGCAGTCACACGCACCTGGCTGACTCCTGCTCACCTTGCTGAGATGCCCACTGGAGCCCACCTTCCTCAGGGAAGCCGCTTTATCCTCCTAACCATGCCAGAACCCTCTCATAATATCCCTTAGCACCTTGTGCTTCTCCCTCAGAGGACTGTTCACATGCTCACGTTACGTTTGTTAGTGGAATACGGTAACTCTTCACTTAACGTCTTTGTTCTTGGGAACTGCAACTTTAAGCAAAACTGTGGCCTGCTGTATACCACAGGAACTTAACTCTTGTTTGTAGCAGTTAGCCCGTGGTGAAATTGGATTTGTTGCACACTAAGTCATTTCATTCAAGGTCACAGTTTCCAAGAACCTGTCAACGATGGTAAGTGAAGACTTAGCGTACTTGAAAAATTTCTGACTCACCTCTGAGCCTGAGAAAGGTTGGTTTCTGTCTAATGGATCCCCCAGCATTTTGCCAGATGCTGAGTGTTACCTGAATGAAGAACAAAGGAATGAGTAACTTTAGTCCTGTCCCCTTTTCCCACAGCCTGCCTCTTTCATCATCAGACCTGAGGAGGCTCACTCTGGACACGCACCTTTCTGATCACACAGGAGAGGCTGTCCAAAATCCTGAGCTTCAGACTCAGCCACACCTGATTTCAAAGCCCTTTCAGCCACTTGGACTCTGCTGTGTTATTTGTGTCCTTGGAGACTCAGTTTCCTCATCTGTAAAATAAGTCAGCCACCCCTGTCTTGCAGATCTGTGTAAGGCATGAGCTTAACCTTGCCCCAGGACCAGCTCCTGGTGTTCAATGTTGGGGGGAAGCTCAGAATCCCCCTGCTCATAATCACCACCCTCTTGTGGTCTCCATGCTACGTTAATACCATGTCAGCATCCCCAAGTCTTCAGGTCCTTACCCTGAGTCCAGCAAGAGGTGGTCAGCCCCAGCATTGAGGAATCCAAACACAGTCATGGCCGACGCAGGTGCTAAAGGCCAACATGAGTTGAGGAACAAGACCTAGCACGTTCAGCTAAGGGGGTGGAGGGAGTTGGCTATCTTGAACCCATGCCGTCTTTCTCCTTCCATGGAATACACCACTGTTTGCCCCGGGAGCACCTGCAATCCTCCGTATGGAGAACAAAGATCTTTCTGGATCCCCGGAAGAAGAATTGATCATAATGGCAGAAAGCCCACACTGGCTGAGCTCCACATTCAGAAGTCAGTGTGGGAGGCTAGAGGGAACATTCTCTAGCTTTCGCAGGGGGTACATCTAGAGCTTGGAGCTGGAGCCATGTTCATGAGTTCCAGGATACCCCAGAACTTCAGCCACTGCTCTGTTGTGTCTTTCCCACCCCTGGGTGTAGACCTCTGCCTTCCATCAGTATTGTTCCCAGACTTCATCATGCATCAAATATTCATTAATGCCAGGTCCTAGAGATTCCCTGGCAGGTAGGACAGATGCGGCCCTGCTCTCCCAGAGCTCACGGGCCCAAAGCTTAGCCTCAACAGCAGCAAGGCAAGGGAGCTGGGGGCTGCTTTGCCAGGTCTAGGGTTGGTGAAGCCTTCAGGACAACAAAGTATAAAGGGGTATTCAAGGGGAACAAGAAGGAGCCTGAGGTCTGACCATGGCAGACAAGCAGCTAGCCCGCCCCTGGCAGGGACCAGGTCTTCCCTGTAGCCCTTCACTCTTCTCCAGCCACTGGGACAAAAATGGGTCTCCTACAGGGAAAAATTGTTTAATTAATTAATCAGCATGCGGCCGACCTGTGTTGTTTTCCATATTGTGCTCCTATGACCTGGCACAGTGCCCACCATAATAAATGCAGGAAGGAAGGGGAAAAGCAAAGGAAGAAGGGAGGGAAGGAGGAAAAAGGAATGGAAGGAGAAAGAGAGAAGAAGGAGGCAGGGAGAGAGGGATTCCTCTGTGAATGTCCTGGATTCACCCGCTCTTGCAGTTTTTGGCCAGGGCTGGGTTTGAACCTACCACCTCTGGCTTATGGGGCCGGTGCCCTACTCCTTTGAGCGACATGCACCGCCCTTCTGTTCATTTCTTTATTTTCCCAAGACTATTGACCACTCTCATGTACTAGACTCTAGGGATAGGAATATGGCAAACCATGCCATCATGGAGTTTGGGCCCTAAAAGCACACCTAAAACAGCTTTTTTTTGGGGGGAGGGCCTTCTGTAGAATACCAGCCCCACAAAGCTGAGTAGAACGCTCCACAGTCAGCCTCTGCCGCACCCCACTCCCCTTTTTGGATCGTCTCATCAGAATATTAAAGGTTCTTAGAAGTTTTGCATTTAAAAAAAGAAAAGAAAAGCCGAATTAATCAGGTCTATTCCCAACTCCTCAGCCTGCAACCTGCTTTTACTCAGATTAACATCTTACAATCTTGAAGGCATCAGATGAGGTCACCTCCCTGTTGGCCCTGGGTGAGCCTCCCTGTCCTGTCCGGCCAAGTTCCTCCTCACTCAGAGCTGATTCCCGACAGCACACCCTGTGGACGGGCCACAGTTTCCGAGGCTTGGGCTTCCTGGCACCAAGGGGACCGCTGCCCTGATGGAGCTCCAGGAGACCATGCCCTGTGCCATCTTGCTCCCACATGTGACGGGGCCATTCCACCCCTGGGGCTCGAGGGCAGGAAGAAGCTGTAGGAGCAGCCACAAGGGGCCGGACGCTGATGTGAGCAGCAGGAGGGCTGGAGGCCTGGCCTGACCCGAAGGACCATGTGATTGTGCCAGAGCCCCAGGTTTTGGCAGGGCCTGAATCCTGCTTGCCAAGGGAACTTGGAAACGGCCAGAGCCCTGTGCAGATGAAGACAAACATCAGACTCGTGTTTCTGATTCACTTATGCTCAGTGCATCAAACTGCTATTTGGTGAAAGCTGCTTACGTTTCAACAAGTCCAAGGGCCTCCTTTGCAAATGTGATTTAGCTTGGTCCAAAGATCTCTCGGCCAAGATGGGAAAATTCAGGCCCTGCCTCTCCGACTTCAGGAAGAGGGCTGCAGCCACTAGACCAGTGTTTCTCAACCTTTTTTATCTCGCAACACACTTGAACCTGAAGTTAAACTTCCGTGGCACACTTAAATTATGTTGATAAAAAAAAAAAAAAAGAGTAAGAAAAAGAATGAACTTACTGTGCTTTGAATGTCTCTTGAAAACAATTTAACAAATGATCTTTAAAATTTTTCACAGCACACTTAAGACCGTCTCATGGCACACCACTGGGCCATAGCATACTGGTTGAAAATCACCCCACCCCCCACCCCCAGATGCACTTAGACCAGCAATTCTCAACCTATGGGTCGCAACACACAGGAACTGTATTAAAGGGCCACGGCATTAGGAAGGTTGAGAACCACTGACTTAGGAACATAATTCACCTTTCCTCAGTTTTCTCATCTGTAAATGGGGAGAGGGTGCTGACCTGGTAGAACTGCTAAATTACAAAATGCATTATTTTAGCCCCAGACACTTAATAAGCACTACAGTAGTGTACATTATTAATAATAGCATTATGATTGTTATCAGCATCTTTGCCACCACCGTTGTACCACTCAGTGAACCTGTAGCTATAAATCCTTGAAATGTTGCGCAGATTGTTAGGATAGGTTGTCACAGTGGTGGCCCAGTGTGGAACACCCTTCTCAGAATCCCTGCCTTTGTGCAGTCCCTTCTCCAACAGGAGCTCGAGGCTTGAACATGTGACCACTCGCCTGCAGCTGCTGTGCCTGGAGGAAGATCAGGGTAACCCCTGCCTTAGACAGAGATCCCCCCGAATCCCAACTCAGGTCCCAAATGGATGGAGCCACATCATGAGCCCAGAGGGGACCAGCAAAAGGTCCACCCAGCCAATTAAGTGGTTGTCCTGAGCCACTAAGTTTGGGGAGGTATTGTACACAGAAAGGATGGCTGATGTGACTGTTTAGCTTGCAGCTGCTCAATCTTTTTGACTATTCATTTCTTCTGTTCACACTTTCTTAATTCTTCTTGTTCAACTAGACTCCTCGGATGGGAGACACATAGAGCCTAGAGCCTAGTTAGAAGAGATCACACATTTATCATCTTAATTACAGCAGCCACCACCCCATGCCATCTCAGAGGGCCTCCTAGATGAGAGATGAACATGCCCCTCAATGCACCCAGCCACAGCCTTCCCAGGACAGCTTGTCACTTGGAACCCAGTGGCTGCTGTTAGAACCAAAATGCAAGCGAGCTCAACTTGATTCCAGAACACTCCATGAACACAGACTAACAGGAAGGAGGACCAGTCTGAATAAGCAAAAGGGAAAAGCATTTGGAAGAAATGAACTCCATTTGTGTGGCTCCAGAACATAGACTGTGACTCCAATTAAATGCTGCGGTGTTACCAACTACTAGTATCTGTCCCTCTGATGAGTGCAGTGGCTTGGTTTGTAATCAACACTGGAGTTGTTTGAATGCAAACAAGTTCCTCCAAAGTATCTGAAGCTGCTTGTGAAGAGTTTATCCTCTCAAACGCTTCAGCATTAACCCTGCAAACATTTATCCTAGGCAGAGCGATGACCTAGGAAAGAAAATCTCATGTCTCTGCCTTCAGCCAGGTGATCCTCCCAGACTTCAGATCCATAATAACCATGTGTTTGTTGAAAATGGCCCCCGGATTGGATCTGACAAAATTGCCATGTGGAGCTGGCACATGCCAATCACTGTACCTGGTACCACTGATCCAATCCTAGCCAACCTAGAAAGCAGGTGTTGTTTCTATCCCCAGTTCACAGATGAAGGAAAGGAAGGAAGGTCAGAGAGGTTAAAGGACTTTCTCAAGGTCAGGCAGCTGTGTGATTCCCAGCCTGAATGCTGGCCTCAGTAGGTTCCAGAATTCCCCTGTGCCTTCCTCTTCCCTACCTTGCCTCCTGTGTTTCTGCTTAGGGGTAGTGTCCATCTATAGATCCATCCCTGGGGCCAACCCACAGGCAAACTTCCCTAAAGACCTCCTGAGAATCTCCCAAACGTAGCCACTGTCTGCATCCATTCTGCCACGACGGCTCTGGGATGATAGCAACGTCCCCTAACTCACCTCTCCCGTCTGCACTGTCTTCCCACAGCTCACTCTCTGCATACAGCTGGGGAGTCTGTCCACCCAAGCCTGAGAGCTGGGGCTCAAAACTCCATGTGGAAGAAGGGGTAGACTTTTCTCAAGATATGTATAAGCTGGGTGAGATACGGGGAAAATGGGGGACACCCAGGCAGGGCCAGAATCCGGGGGTGTAGGGGGACCCAGGCTTAGAAGTGACAGGGATGATTGCAGAGATCACTTTCCTTGTGCAGGCAAAGTACAAGAGAAAGTCAAAGACTTAGATCATCTTTGGGGTCTGTGTTCCTCCTCTGTAATAACTTGCCTCTGAGATCGGCCTGACTTTCTGGTCAAGGACTTTATAATCCAAAAAACACAAATAAAAACTCATGTCCAAGGCCTTGCAGAGTGTGCCCCCTATTGCCTAGAGGGGCTCCTGCCAGATCCTTCCATGCACACCTTCCTCTACCCACACCCCGAAGTCCACATAAACATGTTGCAATTCTCCAAATACCCTAGGATCTCTCCCACCGAAGGCCTTTGCACAGGCAGTTTCCAGAATCTAAATTTTCTTCTTCCTCACAAGTCCCCTCACAATCCTATACCCATCTTTTGAGCTTCAATTTATGCACCCGTTCCTCCTAAACATCTTGCCTGAGCCCCAGATCCCAGTTAAACGCTCTCAAAAAATTTCTTCCCATCTGACCTTCCTCCCCCTCCCCCCATTACCTGTCATCGCATTATTGTTATTCCTGTTGTTGGTGGTGCTGATAACTATTGATGAATGAATGAATGAACGATGTATTTGCCAACCCCAATTTAGCCTGGCACAATCCATGGAGCTGGGTAAAAAGGGGTGCCACATGCTCCAGGCCATGTCACATCAGTAACAGCTAGATCTCTGTCTGGGGAAAGATGCTGTGACCTCAAGGGTGAGTAATTACGTGTGTCCATAAAGAGGCCTTTGGCTTCTTGGGCTCAGCCATGGAGCATGCTGGGAACACAACAGTGGTGACACCGGAAGGCGGGTGTGAGACGAACAGAAGTAGGGGAAGCCAGAGGGGTCAGGGGGTCTCCAGTGCAGGCAGCCTTTGGCCTGAATTTATGCACTACTGAGAATGAGAACTATCTATTGCTGGGGAGAACCCGAGTCCATCTTTCTAGTTTACGAACACCCCCAGCTCTCTTCCTTGTCTCTCGGCCTTTGTACTTGCCGTCGGCTGCATCTGGAGTGCCCTCCTCTGGGTCCCTGCAGGGCTGGCACCTCATCACTCAGATGTCATCTGAAATGTCACCCCTCAGAGAGACATTCCTAACCCACCTGCTTCATTTTCTTCACAGCACCTGCCAATGTCGTAAGTCGTCCTAGGCGTGGGTTTGTTCTGTGCCTCTGCTGATCCATCACAAGATCTGCAAAGTCAGGACCAAATCTTGTGTGCGTTCACCTCCCTGGAGATCACTGATCCCCCCCTAGAGCTCTGGAAGCCAGGCAACCTGTAGGAACATGGACGCATTCCTGGTCCCTGTGACTCAGGGGAGAGCATTGAAAGACGCGAGAATAGACGTGCACCATCAAAAAACATATCGTGTATACCTCTCTCTCCCTAGGCTTTCCCTTCTCTTCCATAGGGATATGAACAGCACTCACCTGAAGTTTTACTGGGATCAAATGGATTAACACGTGGGAAGTGCTCAGCAGATGACTCCTGCTGGTCCTTCTATCCTGAACGTGCTTCCTTCAACACTGACGACTTCTGCACACCCTCTGTCTTCAGGGAGCTGTCATTTCCTGGGGGACTGCTTCCACGTTCAGGCTTGATCTATGTTGTCACCTGTCATAATATTTCACAGGATCTTGTGCTTTTCTTTCATGGCACGTAGAACAATCTGAATGTATGCAGTCGTGTGTGTGACTATGTATTTAAGATCTGTTGCTCTCATCTGTGAACTTTCCAAGGTCAGCAGCCTTGGGGTCCTCCCTCCCCACTCTCAAGTTGGTCCCAGTGATATCCTGCAAGGCTCTCAGTCCCACGTCTGCCCTCTGCTGGGAGGCACTGAGGCCCTGAAAAGGGGGAGGGGAGGACATAGTTACAGGCCCCCCACCTGGCCTGCAGAATGTCCAGGCCTAGTCAGAGGACAGTGAGAGATGGGAGAGGGCAGGAGCACCAGTGGCTTCTTGCTGGTAGCCCCAGGTGTCCCTCCAGCTGACCCTGCCGGAGCCCCGAGCAGACTCTCGACTGCCCCTCGGCTGCCCTCCTGCCAGGCACCAGTTGCTGCCCCATAGAAACTGCTGTGGCCTGGACTGACAGGTTCAGCGTGTTGGGCCTCTCACATGGGAAAGATCACTTTTCCGCTTCTGTGCCTGAACCCACCATACTCCCACCCCACCACCACACATACTGGGTGTGACTTTAGCTCCTCTGGGCCTCAGCTTCCTCATCTGCAAATTGGAGATGATAAAACCACTTGGAGCTAATGACACATCCCAAGGCAACAGCCCAAGGCAGGATCCTCAGGAAATGGCACCCTCAGCCCACTGTATTTCCCCCCCAGACCCCATCCCAATGCCATTATTCATTTTCACCCTTTCCTCCCAGGAGCTGCCCCAGGACCCTCAGAAGTGCTCCTGAGTGCCAACCAGCCGTCACCCAGGGATAGCTGCCCACAGTATGAGAGAGCCCAGCCCTGGCCTAACAGGCCTCAATCTATGATGCGTGACCCGAACCTTCCTCTGGATGTCCCCAAGAGCTTCCCCATCCACAACTCACAGCAGCTCCATGACCAACTGGGAGGGAGGAATCTCCATTCACAGCCACGGCAACAGCTCAGGGATGCTGAGGCATGAGACGTGTGCTCAAAGGGACTCTGCTAAGTGGTGCAGACACGACTTTGCTTTTGCTCGTGGAGTCTGTCTGTAACCAGCACCGAATGAAGGGAGGGAGGGAGGGAGAAGGGAGGCCAGTACTGAGGAGCCATACCCCCAAAGAAGGCACCATTATGAAAGTATATTCTGTTGTTTCCTCCTGTCCCTCATTCTTGTATTTCTTTTTTTCTTTCTTTTCTTTTCTTTTCTTTTTTTTTTTTTTTTTTGCCATTTTTGGCTGGGGCCAAATTTGAACCTATCACCTTCAGTATATGGGGCCAGTGCCCTACTCTTTGAGCCACAGGTGCTGCTCTCCTTCTTGTATTTCTTTCCCTATTCCTTCTTTCTTCCCTTTTTCCTTCCTTTCATCCTTCTCTCCTACCCTGTTTCTCGGTCTGATCTCTGTGCTTCTGTCTGCCTATGGAGCTGTCAGTCTTTGCTTCTCTCTGTTCCTATCAATCAGTGTTCCCCTTCCCTCCCATGGGGGCCTTGGAAGCCATGTCAAATCCCAGTGAGAAGTGACATTTGGTCTAGACCACTATCTAAGTCAAGGGTGGCCTCTGCTCTCATGACCCTCTCACTTTGGAAGAAAACTAGGCTTTCATTTGCATCCAGGGCAAGGCAGACCTGAAGCCTGGTCTGGGTCTGGAAGCCTTTAGAACACAGGCACACCCTCTGCCCCAGCTTCCAGGACCAGCCAGAGTTGGCTAGACAAGTTGGGATATCGGCAGGTCAGGTATCACCATTCAGAGCAGAGCCTGGGGAGGTGTGGCGCAAGGGAAAGCAGAGGTGGATGTCAGACCAGATGGTGTCATTAACTCCAATTATGGAATGGCCCATTATTTCCATCAAGCCATCAGCATCACAGGTGTGGCCCCTGGACACCCACCAAGACACAGCTGTTAATGCCACCCCTCTCCCCTCCTCCTACTCTTCCCACATCCCCTGGGGGTGAGGGCTATTCCTGAGCTTGCATCTTGACCAAGATAAAGCTCTCAGAGACAGAGCACTGTACAGCTTGGGAAAGGGCTGCTTTGGGAGGTGGTGAGTTCTCCATCTTGGGAGATATGCAAGAGAACGATGAATTCCTAAGCCTTGGCTAGAGAGGACCATCACTTTTCAAGCTAAAACCCAAGAGTATTCATGAAGGACATTAATTTCTTGATGCTGTTTACGTATATTCACAATTTCCACCTTAATGAAGTAGGTATCATGATTCAGACAGATTAAGAAGTATAAGGAATTGAGGCACAGGGTTTGAGGTCTTAAAGCCATATCACTATGACCCTCAATGTGCCTCAATTGTTCTTCTGAACTTTATGCAAAACAGAGATGTGGCTGCCTCAGGGATGAGGCAGAAGCTAGACAGACCTGGGCTCAGACCTACTGTGCATCCTTGAATAAGTCATACTCCCTCATCATCTTCAGGTTCCAAAGGGGACAAGCACCTATCTCATGGTGGGGTGAAGAATGAAGGAAATTGTGATTGTCAAACACCTAGCCAGCTTCCTAGCACTTAGTACATGTTCAATAAATGGCTTGTGGTTTTGCAATAATACAGCAAAAACCAAGATTTGGCCCCAGAGAGGAACCAGGAATGACATTCCCCACAGCCATATGACCCAGATAAGATGAGTCTTGACTTGAGCCTGGAAAGGCACTGCAGAGACTCTGTCCATGCCCTGCCCTACCCTGACACAACGCACTTCTTTGTCCTGAAACCCAATTTTCTCCACCCTGTCCTGCACCAACAACCCCCAGGTTGTTCACTCTGGACTTGCCATGAATCCTTTAACCATTAAGCACTTAACATCATGTTTTCCACCTTCAGAGGTTTCTAAATAGTAATTAGGAAGCAGAACACCCTGCCCCAATGGCAAGAATAAATATTATTAGTGTAGGAGGGAGCGTGGGCTAAGTGGAGGTGCTTGGAGGCCTGGCACACGACAGAGACTGGGCAGGCAGCAGCGTGGTTGAGGCCTGGTGACCCAGCTCTACTGCCAAAGCCCCAGGCCTGCCCTTCTTCTCTTAAGGTAACTTAGCTCTGAAGCTACAAGGACAGCTAATATAATGGAGATGGCACCAGTTTTGGTATAAGAAAAACCTGATTTTAAAATCCATTTCTGCCATTGTGAATTTGGATAAAGTATCTGACCACACTCTTTGTTCATTTTCTCACCCACAAAATGAAAATTATTGCATCACTCTCTAGAGTACTAGCAAGATTTAATGAGAGAATGCATGTGACACACTAAGCACAGTGTTTAAAATAGAATAAGGTTCTATAAATGATAGACCTGGTGGTACTAGTCTAGTGGAGCCACAGAGACAGAGATTCCAAATCAACAGCATATTCTTTTTATCAGTCAGTATAGTTTGGGTTATGCTGCAGTGACAAACAAGTCCAGACTCTCAGGTGAAATCTCAAAGCCTTCTCTAGATCTCAGTGCTGCATCCTAAGTGCTGACATTGCATTCAGGGTCCCAAGATTACAAAGCAGTCACCAACAGTCGCTATGCCAGAAAGGAGGAGAGTTCTGGAAGCTCTCCTGGACCAGCAATACATACTTTAACCCTGTAGTAGTGCACATTACTTCTGCTCACAACTTATTGGTTAGAACCTGTCACATGGCCCCACCCAAGCACAAAATTGTTCAGTCTTCTGTGTCCTCAGAAGAAGAAAAGGACCAGGAGCTGGTGAGCATCACAGATTGCCATCCTAGGATGCTTACTGAAGATTTATACATTTTTTGTTCAATATGTTCACAAGGCCCAATTTTCCCTTCAGTCTTGGAACAAATCACCTCTTCTTTCTTTGAGCACTAGACGATAAGGTGGACACACACTTGGGGCAATGTTGCATGAATATATTCAAATTGTTAGCCACCAGATCACATCTGATGCTGCAAGGGACCCACATGGAGAGAGGCACAGGGACTCGAACCTAGTGGAGACCCAGCTGGCCAATATTCTCCACCCATATTCTCACTCTGTGCCTATGCTCACCAAGTAAGATAATGGTTGCAACCATCCATGTATTAAAATTTTTGTTTCCTCTCCTTCTTTTTTAGAGATGAATTATGCAAGTTAAAGGAAGATATAGAGCCCTGAATCCTTTCTGGGATTCAGCTGACTCTCATGGCAGAAAAGAAACAATTCCCCAAGGTTGCCATCATTAAGTCCCCACAGAGGTTAAGCTGTCCCTCTGAGGCCTACAGTGTCTTTGCTCATCAGAGCCCGGGGATCTGGGGATCTCCTTGATCCTAGCTTCATTGAAGTCAATGATGAACTCTTATGGAGTAGGGGACAACCTGGCCATTCACTCCTACTGAGACCACAGAGGATAGGTTTGATGCTCAATGATGCAAACTTTCAATGGTATCCCTTATAATCCAACTTTCCCAGCCCCGTGGTCAGCTAAAGCACTAAGTGTCTTGAATCTGAAATTCCTTTGGAATCAGAAATCAGGATCCTAATTGAAGTAGATCAGGTTTTAGAATCCAGCTTGAAGTAGGCCACGTTTCTTGTTGTCAGACAGTACAAATCACTTTCCAAATCCAGTGAGATACAGATAGATACATATCCAATGTCCTCCTCCATAAGAATAATCATTTTCTTTCTATATCAATCCAGATATAGTTGCTTATCCACCTAAACAATGCCTGGAGGTTTACATTGGAAGTCAAAATGCAACAGAAGGAAATGAACACTTATTGAGCATCTCCTATGTGTCAACCACAATTTAATATAATTTTCACAGCCTTTTAATGGAGGCACTCTTTTCCATTTCCCAGACGCAACTCACAGTTGCATACCAAAGGGTGAGGGAGTCCGGGATTGACCTTCCAGAAGGGGTTTTCACACATCTGGTTAAATGGGAAAACAGAACATGTGAAAACAAACCATCAGACCTTGACCCTCCCTCACTGCCCAATTGGTATCAGACTGCCAAGCCTGGTGGAGTGTGGACTTAAGTCATGGGTGTTGTCCTCAGGAGCCCATATCTCTTCACTCTTCATGCTCTTGCATGTACCCTGAGGGGAAAAGAAAAGTCCTTATTGCCTCCACCTAGATTTCAAGGCAGGCAGGGTGGAACGGAGAATTGAGAAAGAGAGCAGTACTGCCAGATTGGTCCTTTGAGATCAGAGTCTGTGTGGCAAGTGGCCGGGAAAGCTGAGAATGTACATGAGCCCCACCCTGATGCTTGCTCTGAGTCCATTGCTGTATGTCTTCAGAAAGAGGCTTCCAAGCCTAGACTTGTAATTAATTACAGGTGCAATTACACCACTGCGCACACAGATTACGTGCCAAGGCACAGGGTGTCCACCTACTCTGTCTGATGCCCTCTTTCATGACCACCTTGACAACTGAGTAGAAACCAGAAAGCAGGTGCAGCCACTGCCCCTGCCTATTCCACCTTACAACAGCTTTGGATGTCTGTCTCTCCTGCCCATCTCCATGGCCATGACACTTCAGGTCTCATGCCCAGGGTTTTGCAACCATTCCCTGACTGGTTTTCTGGCTGCCAGCCTCCCTCTTCAACCAACCCAAGCTTCTCACAAGCCATCAGAGCAAATCTGATCCCATCTAACCCAAATGAAAAACAAGCAAACAAAAAATCTTCAGTGGATTCCGTTACTCTTAGGATCAAGTGCAGATTCCTACTCATTGTCCTCAAGGCTGATCACAATCCAATCTCTTTTTTAAAAGAAATTTCAGATTGGTATGAGGGTACAAATGTTTTCATGTCTAAGGTAAAGTTCAAGTTGTAGTTGAGCCCTTCATCCATGGGAATGCTGAACACTCTCACATTGTGCACATCAGGTGAGATTCTGCCAATCACCCTTCCCCCTCACCCCTCCTCTCTATCCTCTCACCTCCCCTTCACTAGACCATACTTGTGGTTTTCTTTTGTGTGGGCATGCAGTTGTTTATATATTGGCTCCATACTAGTGTTGAGTACATTGGATACTCCCCACCCCCCATTCTTGCGATAGTTTACTAAGAAGGATGTGTTTCAACTCCATCCAGGTGAGCACAAAAGACATAAAGTCTCCAATTTTTCTTATGGCTGAATAGTACTCCAGGTGCACATATACCACAGTTTGTTAATCCATTCATGGCTGGAGGGGCATTTGGGTTGCTTCCACATCTTGACAATTGTGAATGGTGTTGCAATAAACACTCTAGTGCAAATATCCTTGTGGTAAAAAGACTTGTTTTTTTTTTTTTTTCCTTCTGAGTAGATATCTAGTCATGGGATTGCAGGACCAAATGGAAGGTCCACTTTTAGTTCTTTGAGAATTCTCCACCTTTCTTTCTATAGAGGTTGTATGAGTTTGCAATTCCACTAGCAGTGGAAAAGTGTTCCATTCTCTCCACCGTCCAATCTCTTTTGACTTCTCCAAACTAACCTCCCTCTCACTTCTTCACATGGGCATCTCCAGCTCTCTCCTGCAAAGTGTCTCCTGTGCAAACCTTTGGAGGAGGTGCCCCTTTGCCAGGCTTTCATTCACTTCCTGGAATGGTGGCCTTTCTCCTAATTCTTACCTGAAAGGAACCCAATTGTTAACTGCCAGTAGGAATAAAAACTATTAAGATGTGAGAGTTCAGGATCTTCTCCCCTCCTCACTTCTTTAGAAGGCAGAATCAGGGCATCATTCCTCATAAGGACACCTATCATGCAGAGGTAGAGCTAGCAGAGATGTATGCAACGTGAGGAGATGTGTTTGTCAAAAATACAAGAAAACTTAGAGTCAGAGAGGCTTGTGGCATTGAGCTTTGGGATTGAGACATAGAGGGAACTTCAGGGAGCTTCCATGTAGAGCGTATTGAGTGGGGGAGCTACAAAGAGAGTGTATTTGCAAGGATGGCCCTTCCTTATTTAGTATTTCCACCAGGAATTGAATGAAAGATTGAATTTCTTCCCAAGATTGTGTTTACCTTTCTTACTGTCTCTTATGATACAAGAGTCAGACATGACTCTTGGGCCATGTGGGATGTCAAGATTTATTCAGATTACACAGGCTTTAGAGTTTAAATCAAAGCTCGAGAAGTTTTGCTGACTACCCTCCCTGACCCAGCAGAATTAGTCATTCCTCCCTAAGAAACCACGGCACTTCAGAGAGACCCTTGTTTTATGTCCTAACATTGGAATATTTTATTTGACTACGTATTTGCTCCGCCATCGGTCCTTGAGATCCTGAGAACTCAGAAATGGCTATATCTTTACCTTCTCTGAATCTCTAGTTCCCAGAAAACATCTTGGAAAGAGTAGCAGTCGATTCTTGTTGAATATGCAACTAAATATTGGGCTTCAAGCTGAGGTCTTAAGTTGACCTACCATCTGCGTCTCACCCTGATCCAGCACCTGGGCCTTATCCTGGCATAGCCAAGACATCAAGATAGGAGACTATGGGAGGCACCTGTGGCTCAGCGAGTAGGGCGCCGATCCCATATGCCGAAGGTGGCGGGTTCAAACCAGGCCTCGGCCAAACTGCAAAACAGAAAAATAGCTGGACGTATGGCAGGTGCCTGTAGTCCCAGCTACTCAGGAGGCTGAGGCAAGAGAATCGCCTAAGCCCAGGAGTTGGAGGTTGCTGTGAGCAGTGTGACACCACGGCACTCTACCAAGGGCGATAAAGTGAGACTCTGTCTCTACAAAAAAAAAGAAAAAAGATAGGAGACTGTACTAGAGAGAGGTCACCTTCACTCCTAAATACCACCACGTTCAGTTTTGGTCCGGACCTTAGTTGAAGATAGAAAACAGAGGGTGTTAGGGGCTTTGGGAGGAGGATTTTGTTTTGTCTTGTTTTGTTTTGTTTTTTTCTTAAAGCATCCTGAACATTCAGAACCACAAAGAAGTAGAGTTATCCAATTTGCTTCTAAAAATATGCCCGTACCTCTTCTTCTCATTGCCCAGGTTCAACCAGGCCTGGCAAAAATTTGTTCAACTTGTTTCACCTTGCCTGCACAATGGAATATCAGTAAGGCATTTTTGCCACAGTCATGCATGCGAGAACCTTCTCCAAGTCTAGAAAGAAAAGAACTCTCAACACCAACCAGCCTTTTAGCACCCAAGCTTTATACCATGTCTAAATCCAAGAATTTTATATCATGAATCTGTTACTTCTCCACCGTGGGCCCCTAGCTTTGTCCAAGTGTTGGAAGGACCACAAAAGTATACTTCCTCTTTATTAGCTGAACAGAGGGGCTGGCCCCCAGGATAGTCCATGAGGCAGCACAAAGAGCTAGGGATCAAGCAACTCCTTTCATCCCTCATCGTCAGAGGAATAGACTTCAGGCACCTTCTCAACCTGAACAGATGCCAAATAAAAAGGGAATGTTGGAAACACAATCAGAGGAGATCTGATTCCATAGATTCCATATGTGGTATGAGCCACCTAGAGACATATGTGTCCAGGAAGTCTGAATGAACGCAGAAACCAAATCATGCATCCCTGAAGGACAGAGACAATGAGGTCACTGCCAAAGGGAAGAGATGGACATGGGCCTCCCTCGCTTCTGTCTTGTATTTCAGTCTTTCCTTCAAAGTGTCATTTTTTTTCAGGTCTCTCCTCCTACCTCAATAAGAACTTACATATGCCCTTGAGGGAGAGAACATAAGAGAAACTGAGGCTGCTCCTTGGCTGCACTCAGATTGCCAGCCTCCCGGCTGGACTACTTGAAGCCCAGAGTCCCCATGTCCATTCCCTCTGCTACTGTGAGGTCTTGTACCCAAGCTGGACTTTAGCACTCAATGGACAAGTGATGCCAAGCATCACTCCACCTCCTGGAGCCACACTTCTTTAAAACATCTATTTCAATGACTTGGTCTGGGGATAGGATGAGGTCATACATGCAAAGAGGCTGGCAGGGAGTGAGCCAGTGTTACTTTTATTCTTATTGTTAAAAACACCAGCATGCTTCATCTAGGAGTCTGTGCACCTGACAATGCCAGATGTTCCATGTTCACCTCCATAGCACCCTGAACATTTCCCTTTATAAAGTTTTCTCCACATCTGTAATTCCTGCTCAGTGTCGGTCTTCCTTCACAGTCTGTGAGCCCCTTGAGTACACCATAGACCACTCATGTTCACCACTGTCCCAGGTGCCTAGCATCCTATTAATAGTAAATGCTCAAAAAATATTTTCAACTTAATTTATTCACATTACACCGTTCCCACCTCAGCTTCTCTTCTTTGAAGTTCTTGTCCATTTTCAGGTTAACCCCCCCGTCCTCTGCCCTCTTGGATTCTCCTGATAATCCTTCCATCTTGTTTGACTCCACCACCTCCTTCATTGAACACATAGCCCAGGCCTGGGCTCTTCTGCACATCCTTGAGGTGAGGGATGGGGAATAACACAGAGTCTATCTGCACCATGCCCTGAAATATTCAGAAGAAAATCATTGTCCTTCTACTTGCTTGTTTGTTTTAGGTTCAAAGACTTCTAATTTTTTTCCTTCTGATTTGATGCCATTAAACAAGAAAAGTGCTATTTTTGTGGACCTTTATTGAATGAATGATAAATTTACATCCACATAGGGTACAACCATGGCAAGTGCTTCTACTTGCCATGTGCTGTGTATTATCTTTTCTCCTCCTGACATCACTTCTGCTATTGAAGTTGACCTTATTATCTGCCTACTTCACAGCTAGAGCTCAGGGAATTTAAGGCACCTGCCCAGTGATATTCAGTTTGTAAAAGGCAGGGCTGGGACGCTAAATCTACACTCTTAATTACACGTTGTACAGCCCCCTGAGTGTAAATGAGCAAATGTGGACCCCAGAAAAAGGGAGAACCCCACCTAATTAAAGCAAATTGAGAAGTAGGCCCACTGTCTCTTTGCCAGTCCTAAATCTGAAGAGACCTGAACTCTTCGGAAGCATGGTACACACATGGATAGTACACGGGCTGAAGTCTACATGTACACGTATCAGCAAGGAATTGTGAGCGTATAAAGGGGTTAGAGGCCAGAGACCTTGGCCTTTCCTCTCCAGGCCCCCAGCTGGATGCACAGAAGGAGCAGAGGCAGGTGGGCCTCTCGGAAGGTTTGGACCCACACTGGTGAAGCACGATGGTGGTCCGAGCCATGTGACACTGGCAAACGCACGGTGCAGAGAAAGAAAGGGCAGGCATTGCTACTCAGTCCTCCCAAATGGAGAACCAAGTATTGTTATGCCCATTTTAAAGATGATGCTTAGGAAGAGTGGGTCACTTGCCCAGGGCTGGGACAGCTCCCTGGACACTGAGGAAGATGCACAGGCAGGAATGTGTGGGATGGGGGGCAGCTGAGCTCACTGTCAGGCACCACCTCCCCACCCTGGCCTGGCCCCGTAATGTGCTGGGTGGTGGTATCTGTTAACCCAGCAGGTGCAGAGTCATCTGGCTTAGTGCAGGGACATCAAAGTTGGGACTAAGCAACTCAAAAATCCCTCCATCTTTGAACAAAACCCCTTTATTGTAGAGACACCACGTCCCACCGCTCAGTGGCAGCAGAATGAGAAGGACATTTATTTGTCCTCAGGAGCCCATCCTACCCTCCCTCCAGAGGAGAAGGGAGGATTCAGACACCCTGGGAGCCCCCATCTGGGGCACCCCAACATGGATGCTGGTCTTGCCTGCATCAGTGGAGGAGTGGGAGCCAGGTGTGTCCTGGGGGCTCCAGAGTATGACCAGACTGAGATCAAACACACTCTCACAACTGAATCTCTCCCTTCACTGCCCCAAGCCCCACTGATTTCTCTCTCTCTCTCTCTCTCTCTCTCTCTCTCTCTCTCTCTCTCACACACACACATTATATTTATTTATATACATATACACATACATTATATTTATATACACACACATATATACAGAAGGTGCCAAAAAAGTATACATATTTTAAGAAAGGAAAAGAACTGTGTTAAAATTGTACTACCCAAGTCAAGTTTGACTTTTGCAGTTACAAGAGATACAAAATATAATATACAAGATAACAAACATTATCAGTTTATATTATTACAATTTTAACACAGTTTTTTTTTTCCTTTCATAAAATGTGTATACATTTTTTGCACCTCCTTGGCTTGTGTGTGCCTGTATAATTTAGTGTTTAATACATGCCCAACACTGTGCCAACTTCTTGGCAGTGGGGATCACAAGCCAGTGAGCCTGCCCACCATATCAGGGCCATAGAAATATTTTACTCACACCACATAGAATTCATGAAAATCTTAACGTTTTGTCAACATAAAAAATGTGATATTTCATGCAAAAATTCAAATTTCTGCTTTCGCTCAAATAATCTGAATGCTACAAATTCAAGATCCACTTCCCATGTGGCAACAGCTGGCTAAAGTTAAGTAACATCTGCTCTTTGGGATCAAGATATTTTCCTTATAGTCTTTTTATTTTATTTTTTTCCCAAATATTAGCCTACTTCACTCATTTGGCTACCTGGCTGACTATATGCCTGAGTTTAAGATGCTCAACTCAAAAACATCCACTACACAGAGAAGAAAATGGAGGCATCAAGATATTAACAACTTGCCAAGGTCACTAGTGGGTGGCATCCGCAAGGTCATTGTTGAAAACTGGCCTTCATCAACGCCTGAGAAAGTAAAAGGTGTCTGCTCAGCTGCCCTGTTCTCTGCTCTCCATGATCCTCTCCTGCCAAGCCTCAAGGCCAGGAGGAGTCACAAGAGACCCAGGATGACGCAGGCAAAAGACAGATTCAAACTCATGGATATCCGGCCCTCCGGCCCTGCCCATGGCTTGTGGGGGTGGAGCTGCTGCCAGGGCAGGTAAGGACAGCTTGGAGCTGCACTGTCCTTACCTGCCCTGGAAGGGCTGGGCCTCCAAGGTAGGGGAGCCCCTGAACTGGTAACAAGACTCCTCTCCCCAAGAATGACTCATATTCCTGGCCCTCAGGGGCCAGAGTCTTCCTTAGAGAAGGTACATACACAAGCACACACACAAACACACACACACATACATACATAACCATGTGCAAGCACAAGTACACACATGCACACAAAAACACACACATACATATACATTTATATACTCATACACACATACATGTGTACACACATACACACTTACATGCAAACACATACACGCATATACCCAATGCTCTGAGAGGAAGTGAGCAGTAGGAAGAAGGCATGGAAGGAGGGAGGAAAAAAACAGAAGAGAAAAAGGAAGGGAAGGAAGGAGGGAGAGAGGGAGAAAGGAAAATCTTTTTCTTTTCTTTTCTTTTTTTTTGTAGAGACAGAATCTCATTTTATCACCCTCTGTAGAATGCCGCAGCGTCACACAGCTCACAGAAGCCTCTTGCCTCAGCCTCCCCGGTAGCTGAGACCACAGGCTCCCACCACAATGCCTGGCTATTGTTTTGTTGTTGTTTTTGCAGTTTGGCCAGGGCCGGGCTTAAACCCACCACCCTCTGGTATATGGGGCTGGCACCCTACCCACTGAGCCACAGTTACTGCCCAGGGAGTATGCCCTGTGTCAGGCATTATGTGTGTGTTCCATGATTTGTGTCATTCAGTCCCTCACAGCACCTCTTTGAAGCAGATATAGTCTTATTTCCATTTTTCAGATGGAGAAACAAGGGCTTAGAGAAATTGGACAACTAGCTCCAAATCTCACAGCCCAGATGTTAGTTAGAAACAGAGATTTGAGTGCTGCCTCTGATAGTGTGTTCACAGTCACCTCTGTGCTAGGTCCTGGGCATGAAGAAGGAAACATTTGTGTATTCAAGAAGTTCTCAATTATGGAGAGAGGGGAAACATTCTGCAAATAATCATAATAAGGTAATAAGTGTTATAAAATTAAAGCACAGGAAACCAGAGTGGTTATTACAAAGTGCTCTTAATTTACGCTCAGTGGGGAGGTAAGGCCTCCTATGGAGTGACATTTAAGTTTGTCCCCAGCCTAGTCTTCCTAGTTCTGGTTAAACATCTTCCTATCCACACTCCCACAAAGGAAGAGGGGATGGAGCACCTGTACCCTCAAATCCCTTAAATAATCATTTTAGAGACAATTTACCTTATCCTACAAACGGGCTTGGAAATCCCATTTCTGGGGTCTTGCTGTAATGAATGTCTGGCCCATCCCAGAACTCCTCACATCTGAAGCCCCACTGTGACTTGTGCAGAAATTTAGGACAGCAAGAACATCACTACTTCAGTGCACCAGGGTCCAGCAGCAGCTGTACAAGACTGGTGTTCAACAGCGACACCATGTGGAGACCAAAACGATGCTTTAGTGAATGGGTGAGTTTCCCGTTCTCTTACCTAACATTTGGAACTGAATGCTGCCTAAATGAACATGATGCAGAGTGGCCCTTGGGAAGTTTCCACATACTAGAACTCTTCTGCGTTTAGCAATTGGAGCTGCATCAAAGGGTAAACAAGATGACAGGTGCAGAGTCAAGGATGTCATAGGCACTCAGCTAACCTCACTGTATCTGAATCCAACTTTACTGTGCCCAGTTTTTAAGTATCATTCACTAGTTAATCAACAGTAATCTCCTTTAATTGTAAATCCTTAGGTCACTATGAAAGTTTTGAGACAGGCTATCTATTATTTCACTTCCAAGAAACACAGTCAGCAGAGTCCTCTCTCCTATTCACCCATGCAGGTTTCAACTTGCTCCACTGATTGGTGTTGCTGGGAGGGGCTTCACTTGTTTCCATTAGCGTGGATTTTATGGTTTTTGACTTTTAAGTATCTCAAAATTTTCTCAATGACACATACAGCCATGTTATTCCCCTGCTTATAGTCGTCTGTGGCTCCCAGTGCTCGTAGGAAAAGGTACATCTTTAGAACAGCCTATTAGTCTTTCATCCTCTGACCAGCCTGATCTTTCCCTACTTTCCCACCTCCCCCTACTCCTTCCACACCAACCATCATCCATTCATCCACGAACACTCTATACATATTTGCACTTTTGAATCTTGCACTAGGTCCTGTTTTGGTTTTTTTTTTTTTTTTTTCTATCTTTAATGCCGCACTCCACTCTTTTCTCCATCAGGAGTGTTTTTTCTTATTGCTCAAGACTCAGTTTCCACACCTCCTCTCTGAGGCTTTCCCAGATACCCCTGGACAGAGTCTTACTCTCTCTCCTGTGAGTTCCCACAGAACTCTGTATACAATGCCACCATGGTGCTGGCCATATGCCATCATCGTTTTCCCAGCCCCTGTGTTCTCCATCCAACTGCGAGCTCCTTGAGAACAAGGACTTAGTTTTATCCGCTCTTATTCCCAGGCCCAATCCAGGAATAAAGCAGGTATTCAATAAACAATTGTTGAAATGGACATCAGACCTAAACAGGGTCCTCCAGAGGCAGAGAGAGAAATCACCGAATTCCCTCTGACAGCAGAGACATAGTTCAGAACAGCGAACAGAACTAAATCTGAGTCACTTGGAATACCTGAGTTCTTCCTCCTCCTACATTTTCCACCACTTGAAAATTTTGGAAAACGTCTTTTTAAAAAAAAAAAAGAAAAGAAAAGAAAGAGTCTCACTTTGTTATCCTGGGTTTGAGTGCCATGGTGTCATCATAACTCATAGCAGCCTCAAACTCTTGAGGCTCATGCATCAAACTTCCTGAGTGTCTGGGACTATAGGCATCTGCCACCATGCCTGGCTAATTTTTCTTTCTTTTTTTTTTTTTTAGTAGAGACAGGGTCTCACTTTGTTTAGGCTGCTCTTGAACTTCTGAGTTCAAGCAATCCACCTGCCTTGGCCCCCCAGAGTGCTAGGATGACAGGCGTGAGCCACCACACCCAGCCTTTGGCAAACCTGTTAACCCCTGTAAGCCTCAACACCCTCATTTGTCATCCTGAAGTAGCCCTTGTGTCAGCCAAGGCTAGGCATGTTTAGAAACGTGATCTTTTTAAGCCCTTACAACAATCCAGAGGCATTTGATTTTTATTTTACAGATGAGAAAACTAAGGTCCAGAGAGATAAAGTAACTTTCCCACTTTACCATAGTTGGTAAAGCCCCAGAGCTAGGATTTAGATCAGGCCCCCCCAACCCAGAGATTTTTACTTATTCATCCATTGCTTCATTCAAAATAGTCTTTACTGAGCACCCATTTTATGCCAGGTACTGCTCTAGATGCTGGGATACGGCAAGGACCAAAGCCAGCAAACCTCTCCACATTTATGGCATTCACATTTCCTCTCTGTCATGCTCTCCCCCCAGAATACTGGTGGCTCACCCTGGGAAGGGCAACAGGACCACAGTGGCACACATGTCAGCTTCAGAATGAGACCAGCAAGACTAACCAGCAATGTTAAGCCCCGCCTGTGGGTGGAGAGGGAGCCACTTCCTGCTCGCTGGAGACAGTGCAGAGCTCAGTCCTTCAACACCTGTGGCTGGCTGGGATGGGCCAGGACAGAGAAGAGAGAGACAACCTGGAAACTGCAGGTCACAAATCTCCTCCTCACCACCTTGTGCCACCTCCCCGGTCCTGTCCTCAGCCAAGCACAGGAGCAATCGCTCAAGTTTACGATGCACTGCGTGCAGGTTGCAGACCTACCATCATCCGTAATGGGTTGTTGTTTTTATTTTCTATTTATAGGGGAGAGTGAGTTATTACCTATGGTCGCCACAGCCATTAAGCTGCTCCTGGGGCTGAAATTTACATATCGGCCACGTGACCTGCAATAAGCTTGGGGAGGGAAGAAAGGATGTCAGTCTAATTAGAGGTGACGATTGATACCCAAGCACAGCAGAGACCAGTCTCACCAGCCCCAAGAAGCCCAGGAAGCCCTCACCTACTATGCACTTCCCAGTGGTGACAACAGTGGCGCCCAGGCTGTGCCCTAGCGAAGGGAAAGGGCTCAGAACACGGGCCGCACATCCCCACGCTGGGGAATGTCTGGGAAGACCTGGGAAGTGAGTGGGATGCAGGGATGGGAGGTCCTCTACTCCTCTCCACAGTAGTATCAAATTAACATGGTAATTATGTCTATTACCTGCACAAAGCTTCCTGACAACCAGTTAATAATGTGCTGTAGCCTCCCTAGCTTTCATCCCAAGATCTTGAAACACGTTATAAATAATTAAATGCTATTATTTAGTGGTTTATGTAATCAAAGAACTTTATAACTGCCACTTTTGTTTTCTTTCGCTCAGTACCATGTTCTCAAATGAGGAAACTGAGGCACAGTGTCAGACCAGGTGAACTGGCTTAGATCATCTGACACCTCACCAGGGCTCTCGGTCCCCACCCAGCACTCTTCCTCCATGGCCTCACAGACTGCCCCTGCACAGGTGTCTGAATGTTCCATGTTGGGATCACCCTCGTGCCCACCCTCAGAGATCCTATGGGACAAATCAGCCAACTCCCTTCTGGGCCTCTTAACTTGACCCTTTTTACCATTTGACTCCTTCACCTTAAACATGGCCCCAAAGTGTATCCCTTATCATGTGGTTTAGTAAAGGGCCAAGTTTTGATCTTCACGAGCCAAGTACACGTTTCAGCTGAGAGTCCAGAGCCGGCACCCTCTACACCCATTTAGCTTGTTCCTCCTAAAAGCTGTCATTTTCTATTCCCTGCACTAATGTGCACTGGAAGCTTAAGTTATGTGTGTGCAGAAGACCCTGTGTCCAAAGAGTGGTGCTCTCAGTGTCTGCTGATAGGGCTCTAAAGCCTAAGCCAAGATCCAACATCTGCAGTGAGCAGGGAGTTTTGCACGTGCACACTGTGGGCAGAAACCAACATGGCCCCTCTGTCCTGCACAGCCCAAGGCACATTGGGGCTCCCACATTAGGTCATGGACTCAGCCACTCCAGGATATAGGGATTGTATAGCAATTTTTGCCTAATTAGCTATCTCCCTCCTTGGCCTAAGCTCCCTATCTTCAAATCTATCCTATAGTTCCTTAATATTCCAAACAATGCTCTGTTGTGACTATGGTTATTTCCATTTAACAGATGTGGAAACTGAGATTAGAGATCTACCCCCAAATCACCTTGATAGTAAATGCCTTCATCATAATGGAACTCAGTTTCTTTGACCCCCAGATTTCATGTTCTTCTCACAATCTCCCAACTAATATACCATTTTTTCCCCAATAAAGAATAAATTAACGATCTGACTAGTTTAGACTTCCAAACTCACTTCCACATCAGTGCTCTGGAGAATTGGCCATAGAGTACAGAGCAAAAAGGAGAACTGGCAAATATTCAGTGTTCTTAGACATCCAAACCAGAAAGTTTGGGGTTGAAAGAAATTTTTTTATCATAATTGTTATTATACTTTCCAAAATAAATGAAATTAACTAATCATAAAGATTTCCTCATTGCCTTGAGGACATTTAGCTATATCTACGCCTAAGTGAAGTTATAGCAGGTCTTAGCCAATCATCTCGTCTATCAGAGTGAAGCAACTGAGTATTGTCTGGGATCCGTGCCTCATTTTTATTCATCAAATATTTATTGGGTACCAGTGATGTGCCAAGCCCTGTGTCTGGGGATGACATGATGATGGAGATTGTCCTCGCCCTTGAGAAAACACCCAGTCCAGGGAAGCCATGGAGCACA
>CAUYON010123646.1:0-18942 GCA_963573935.1 Arctocebus calabarensis | reverse complement strand
TTTTTCGTTCTTAATGTTACACTATATAAAATAATACTATAGGGTAACATTAAGAACTTGATAACTGAGATTTTGATGATGCCTCTTTAAAATTGTCATCCAATTCATTGATACATTCATTCACCTTGCCCCTGGCGGAAGGGACTGTACTCATTCGTTTCCTGGCCAAGGAACCCATACACCTATATATACCCTGAGACTAAAGGCCTAAAGGAGATGGGGAAAGATCGGGAGAGAAACAGAGAGAGCTTCTCTCTCCCCACTAGAATTCCCTCCCTCTACCAGGAGCTTTAGTGTTTTCTGTATTCTTTTCTGTAAATAAATTCTGTCTTACCACTGGGGGGTGGGGAGGACTAATGTAATGAAGAATAATAAAATACATGTATTTAAAAAAATAATAATAATAAAGTAAAATAAAATTGTCATCCAAAATGAATGTTTCTTTAACCTCACCCATCTCTCTTACAGAAGCACATTCCCATGTTTCTGGATAGCTTTTTGAATTTTGATAGGAAGAGAAAATTTCTCAGACTCAAAGGTATTGGTTACCTCTCTATTCAAAACAGTTTAAAAAAAAACTAGCAATAACTGAAATGTTCAACAGAGTGATGTTGGTTAAATAAATTACACATATACCTATGTGAAGAAATAGTACACGTCACTGTAAGGATACTTACTAGAAGGTTTTGAACTGTTACGTAAATAATGTGGAAAAAAGAATAAAATTATATTTGCAATATGATCTAAACTATGCTTTAAAAAATGAAAGAAAAAAAGAAAACACTGGGGAAAAATACAGCAAAAGGTAACAGCAGTTTCCTCCCAGGTAGATTATAGGTAATTGTTTTTTCTTTCTTCTTAAAAGAAAAGTGGTACCCTAAAAATAAATTGGATATGGATTTTGAATCAGGCGACTCTGTCTCTAAACTCTAACTCCAGTATCTACTTTGAGCAAGTTGCTTAACTTCTTTCTGCCTAAAAGTTAGCTATCTCAAAGACTCGTCATGAGTCCTTAGGATTAGATGTATGTAAGGGAATATGTAACATGTAAAAGCTCATACATACACACATGTAATGATTTGCACAAATCTGAGTAAAAGTGACACTCAATAAATGGCAGGTTATCAAACATTATACTTTTTCTGTAGTTGCCTAATTTTGATTAGAAACAAATATAACTATTATAATCAGAATGAAATAAAACAAAAGATTTGAAGTTGGGCATGGTGGCTCACGCTTGTAATCGTAGCACCCTAGGGGGATGAGGCCAGTGGTTTGCTTAAGCCCAGGAGTTTCAGACTGATCAAGAGCTACTAAAAATAGAAAAATTAGCTGGGCCATGTGGCAGATGCCTGTAGCCTCAGCTACTTAGGAGGCTGAGGCAAAAAGATCTCTTGAGCCCAAGAATTTGAGGTTGGTGTGAGCTATGATGCCACGGCACTCAGCCCAGGGCGACACAGTGAGACTCTGTCTCAAAAAAATAAAGGGAAGGAGGGGAAGGGAAGGAAAGGGAAAAGAGGGGAAAGGAAGGGAAAAGGGAAGGAAAATGGGAAGGGGAAGGGAAGGGAAGATAAGATTTGAAAGCCACTGGTAAAAGAGAATCCCCAGCCTAGTGCTGTGGCTCACACCTATAATCCTATCACTTTGGGAGGCTGAGGAGGGAAGATTGCTTGAGACCAGGAGTTGGAGACCAGCCTGAGCAAAAGTGAGACCTCCTCTCTACTAAAAATAGAAAAATGAGCTGGGCCTTATGGTCGGCACCTGTAATCCCAGCTACTCGGAAGGCTGAGGCAAGAGGATTGCTCGAGCCCAGGAGTTTGAGGTTGCTGGCTTCTATGACGATGCCACCGCACTCCACCTGGGGCAACGGAGCAAGACTGTCTCAAGAAAGAAAAAGAAAAACAAAATGAAAACACCCACCATCTTGGTAGCATTAGCTCACTTGGCATTTCATAGGCTGCATATCCTGTGGGGAAAGTGACATGTTTGAGAAACCCGCAAAGATGGATAAAGGAGGCGCGGATGAGAGGATACAGGGGCCTGGCAGGCCTGAGGCTCTGCTTCTTGGTTGCAAGCAGATGCCAGTTCTTCCTGTCCTTATGAAATGTTACCTAGTCCTGTTTCCGGAGCGAGCAGGTGTTTTTGTAGCTCCACCTACCCCCCAATCTAGGTGTTGTTCCTTTTCTACTCAACCAGCCTCAGAACCAAAATAGAATTCACCTGTTCATCCTTCTCCAGCTGTTCTATCAGCACGTAGGTTCCTGAGACACTGAAGCACCAAAGATTGAGCATTTGGAAATAAAAAGTGAGGATAAAAATCACCCAGAAAACAATATTTTTGGCATGTTGAGTATATCCGGTGGCTCTGCTACCTCCATTCCCAATAATGAACAAGGAGTCTTAGGTCTGGGGTCACAAACTATAACTGAGGCCCAAATCTAGCCCACTATTTTTGTAAATAAAGTTTTATTGGAACACAGCTACAATCATTGGTTTCCTGGCCACCTATAGCGCTTTCCCTCTCTATAGACAGGGTTGGGCAACAGATATGGTCTGGCCCTTTTTAGAAAACATTTATTGACCCCTGCACTAAATTAATGAGAAAATGAAAGGATAGTTTGAATGCTTTCATTATTTGATGGTTAACCAATAAACTGATGGGATCAAGAAATCCACCTCCCATTTCTCATTTTTCCTAAGACAGATGACCTAAGAAAGACCACAGAGGAGGTGGCATTTTGTTTATAAAATACCGGGCCACATGTTAAACCAATTATAATGAGATTAAATGTTTCACTGACAGCCAGGGAAAATAATTAGCCTATACTCACTTTTAGCCTGGTCCAAATTACTAATCCTATTCAGAAAGCTAATCATGTTTCAGTTGAAAATCCTGTTGTATTACAGTGATCAATATATGAAAATATTGACTGAGCCTGGGTCTCTAATTGGAATTTACATCGGTTTACTTGATTAAGCACATTGTCATTTCCTGTCAGTACTAATGACAGTTACACCAAGAAACCTAAGTTCGAAGATTAATTCTCATAATAAATGGATTCTATAAAGTAGATCAAGGATCAGCTATTTTTTTTAAGCCAAATATTTTTGGCTTTGCAGGCGGCAGCCTCTTTTGCAGCTTCCTAAGGTAGCACAAAAGTAGCCATAGAAAATATGTACATGAATGGACATGGCTGCGTTCCAATAAAACTTTATTTATAAAAACAAGTGGCAGGCCAGATTTGGTCTATGGGTCACAGATTGCTAGCTCTGGATAAGAGGGTTAAAAACTATTTTCTACAAGGGCAAAGAAAGGAATATAAATAAGTGAAGTGATCTTTGCGTTATCCAACTGGAAACAAGGGTGTTGTGACGCCTTCTCTAGGGAGGGTGGCTTCTACTCAGCCACAGTGTGTGTGAGCTCAGTGTCACCAGGTTCCCACTCTGATTTAAGAAAACAGAGGGGGTGGCTCAGTGCCTGTGGCTAAACGGGCTAAGGTGCCAGCCATGTACTCCTGAGCTGGTGGGTTCAAATCCAGCCCAGCCCACCAAACAACAATGACGGCTGCAACCAAAAAATGGCCGGGCATTGTGGCAGGTGCCTGTAGTCCCAGCTACTTGGGAGGCGGAGGCAGGAGACTCGCTTGAGCCCGGGAGTTAGAGGTTGCTGTGAGCTGTGATGCTACAGCACTCTATCCAAGGTGACAGCTTGAGGCTCTGTCTCAAAAAAAAAAAAAAAACAGAGGGGAGGGACGGTGCCTGTGGCTCAAAGGAGTAGGGTGCCAGCCCCGTATACCGGAGGTAGTCGGTTCAAATCTGACCCCGGCCAAAAAAAAAAAGGAACGAAAAGAAAACGGAGAGAAAGGAGTTCTTGGTGTCTTGTTTTATGTACAAAATGCTAATAATATGTTTTAAAATTTTGTTTTAATTTGGTAAGAATCAAAAAGAAACCCTAAGAACTCAGGGTTTCTCAACCTTGGGAATATTGACTCTTGGGCCTGGATGATTCTTGGTGGCGGGAGGTTGATCTGCCCAGGGTGCGATGACCACAACCATTTGCAGACATTTCCACTTGTCCCCTAGCAGGCCCAGTCGGCCCCTGTTGAGAAGCACTGCCAGAGCTGAATCTCGCCAGGGCTCCCTGTTACAGACTTGGATAATTACCGATCTCTACTTAGCCTACACGTCTCAATATTTGCCTTTTTAAAATGTATTTCACTTTGCTTTTCCTTTGGTTCTTTTTTTGGAGGAAAATGAAAAAGAGAAAAGAATGGAAAGAAGCAGAAAAAGACGACATTAGAGATACTCAACAGGACTCCAGGGTAGGCCAAATGAAGGCGACACGTGAGGATTTCCCAGAGAAAGTGATAAACCAGATGTTACGCACGCTCCTCTGAGCATCTAAGACCCAAGTGGTCAGAAGAAGAAAACCATTCTAGAGAACGAAACTTTTTTCCCTTGACTATAACCCCTAGGCCCCCGTGTTTGCCATGGACACCCATTCTCCATACAGTGTTTCACAGCGAATGAAGTTAGGGGAGACCGGTATCAGGTACAATCTTTAGGAGGTTTCAGGCAACTGTTATACATCTTTCTCTGCTCACCCTCCTTTATATCAAACACAAATTCATTTCCACACTCAAATGTTTTTCTTGGAAACCCTCCTAATGTTTGTGTATTGCTCTTATAACAAAAGTGCTCCCTTCCCAAGCACCATCTTCAAACCATGCATCCAGATGAACTATTTAATTTCCATGCTGGGCAGCTTTCTCCCTCTTTCTGGACCTTGAACTTGCCTTGTAAACCAAAGTGTTGAGTTCTCACTATGAACACTAAGTTCTTTCAAAGTATAACTTAGAATCTTATCTGTTGCTATCAGAAGAAGAAATCCGAACAGGCAAAATTCTGCATTCTAACTCAGGAGGTACATATGTGGATATGTTAAGCAAGGTGTGTTTCATCCCTGGTGATTTATTCCCACATTATGGTGGGAATCTTCTCTATTTAGGTAGAGACGGGCATATCTCGTCCCCAGCCTTTGTATTACAAAGGATCTGACAAAGGTATCCAAGTTTCAGCTTTGTTGACTTTCAAAGCCAAGGTTAAAAGAAAAAATGAAAAGTTTCTTAAAAGTTATAAGAGAACATATGATTAGGTAGAGCAATTTTTTCCATCTAATGCAAGACTTGGGGAGGAAAAGGCAAAGGAAATAGATTTAGATGCTGGTAGAACTATTGGTACCTGGAAAGGGTCCCTGAACATTGAGGCATGCCCACACAGGCGTAGTCACAAAACTTGGATTTTGGAATAGCCCTCAAATGCAAGGAAATGGCAGAAACCCCAGAGACTTTCAAGGGACACAAAGGTGAGGGGCTCGGGAGGTGTCCCCTGGGTAGAACTCAGAGAGGCAGCAATTTGGGGGGCTGTTCTCAGTCCAGCGTGGGGTGACAGCAATGGAGTGTTGCTGGCTAGAAAAATCAGACAGATCTGGAGAACTTCCCCTTCCACATGTTTGTTCAAGCCAAGGTTCTCAGAATGGGTTTTTCTCTCTCTCCCTCTGATGAACTCCTGGGTCAAAACATACAGAATACAGACACAATACACATGGGCCGTGAACCTGTAGCAACATTTGACCCGCCACCCATGGCAGCCTGAATGCATGACAGACATTGAAGTCGAGGAGCTGATCCCTCCTAACCTCCTGCTGACCCTTACCTTTACTCAGGTCCTTCCAGAACATGCATGCATTTCTAGGAGGGCATGAGCTGAATTTCATTCCCCCAAAACTCATATGAGGAAGCCCTAATCCCAGTTCCTCAGAATGTGACTAGATTTAGAGATAGGGCCTTTTAAGTGATTAAGTTAAAATGCCACCCTTGGAATGGGCCCTAATCCAATGTGCTTTTTTTTTCATAATCCTTATGAAAAAAGAAGAAGAAGAACTTTGGAGGAACAGATGCAAACCATACACAAAAGACCATATGAGGACACAGCATGATCATCTGCCAGCCAAGGACAGAGGCCTCAGAAGGAACCAAACTTGGTAACACCTTGATCTTGAACTTGATCATAGCCTCTGGAACTGTGAGAAAATAAATTTCTGCTGTGTAAGCTCCCCAGTCTATTGCATTTGGCGATGGAAGCTTTATCAAACTAATACACAAACACTGGAAAAAGAGTTTGAAGCAGGGAAGGCCCTTCACTGACTGAGAAAATCTGGGAAGTCTATCAGGATAAGACAGACTATATGGTGGTAACAATCTCGAGCCTTAATGGCTGGAAATGAAGGCTTGGTCTGTCTTGTAAAAAGTCAACTTCAGACCCAGAAAATCGGGTCTGGGAAGATTCACAGCATGTGTCCATCAATTCAGCCTTCCACAACTGAAGATAGAAAAAGAGAAAATGGGGACAATTGCACACCAACTCTTCAACGCCTCTGCCATGAAGCGACCCATTTCTGTTCACATTGCACTGGCAAAACCAGTCATACGATTGCCCTAAGTTCAAGGAAATGGGAAAATGCCATCTTCCCAGCACCCAGAAGGAGAGAACTGCAATCACTGGTGTGTACTTGACAAAAACATAACATAAACCTATTGACCCAGATACCTGGAATTAACTGAGAATTAAATACCTAACTTCCCGCTTCTTCCTAGTGGAAAGGGGGGCTCAGAAGAGGAAACATATTTTGTCAAAGAAAAATAAAGTTATTCTGCTTTCACACCTGAATGTGCCATCTGTGTTTTTGGGATTGCTAACACAAGTTTAAGGTCAGGATAGTTAGATTTCCAGAATGGTGATATTTCTATCTTGTATCAGTTATCTATAACCATGGTAATTCTATGTAATGAACAACCACAAAGCCCAGGGGTTTCAAGAAATGCCCCTTAATTTTGGCTCACAATTCTGTAGGTTGGCTTAGTGTGGGTTCCAGACCCAGCCAGTTCAGGTTGAACTCGATTATGCTTCTTGGTCAGCTAATAGAGTGACTGGGCGCTGGCCAGTCCGGGATGGCCATGTGGGAGGGACTCAGCTCTCTTTCAGACAGAGTCTCATCTCCAGGCACGCTAGTCCAGGCTCAGTTTCATGGTTGTATAGGATTCTGGGAAATTAAAGAAGAGAAAAACAGAGAGGGAACTCTCTCAGAAATAGCACCCTATCACCTCTGCCACATTCTGTTGCCAAAGCAAGGGACGAGTTCCGCAAATACCAAGGGTCGAAGAAATAAACTCTACCTTCTATAGTGAGGAGCTTGCAAAAGGTGAGGAGGCAAAGAGGGGTGGAGAATTCAGCTCATTTTTATGTCAGTCTTCTACAGTCATGGAAGGAGACTTAATCCAGTGGTCCAACTCGGGGTTCTTAGGTTCGAGCAGGCAACAGAATTACTGGCATCACCCGTTGGAAAGCAAACTGCCGAAAAGCATTCCCAGAGTTTATGACTCAGTAGTTTGGGGGCCCAGGAACTTGCATTTTTAGTAAGTCCCCTGCTTCTGCTGATGCTGCTGGTGGGGAAAGTTTTGAGAACCACTGCAATAGCCTGGCTTGCAAATGAAGAAAACCAAAAATATGGAAGAATTGCCTGGTTGCGACACCGTGTTGGAGCCAAAACGGGGAATGGACCCCAAAAGTGTCCAGCCTGGTCTCTCTTTCCACATCTCACTCAGCTGTTCCAATCATTGCTTTCTCTTTGTCTGCCCTCCCTTGAATGTTGTCATTATTTTTATTATCATCATTAGTAATGATTAAAAAGTTTGAGGTGCAACAAGGCTTTCAACATTCTAAGACATATTATAATAAAAGCTGTGGGTCCTGCCTGGGGACATAATCTCAGTCACAGCCACACATATAATTCCCTGACTGGGAATCCCCCATAATACCACCCTTACATAGTCCCTGTCAAGGAAGCCATTAATCTGCCCAAGAGGTCAGATGTGTCCCTATGAATCACAAATGAGCTCAGTGTCCCCCATCTAAACAGATGCTTTTCATTACATCTCACGTTGGTCACCCCCAGGGACGATCTCTATGGAAATAACATGACATTTCCCTGTGCGACCAACTATTTAACAGATTCTCCTAATCATTCCCTCTACCTATATGCCTTGTTCTTGGACCACAATACCTTCAAGGAATCCTCCTCACTGAGTTCGTTGTTTAAATGTCATGTCCTTGGCTTTTTTTTGAACAATGCTATAAATGACTATCCATGAAAATCACCAACCCATTTTTTACTTAATACAACTATCCCCCTGTGCCTGTCAAAATCTAGGTTTATTAAATGCTTTTCACCCCAAGGACTGGAAATACTTTGGATTTTCTCAGTAATGAGAATTCTAGAATCAGTGGTACCACCCACCCCCCTTTTCTCTTTGGCTACCAGGAAGCTCAGAGACAAATTTGAAGCTCAACGGTAGTTTAGCTTGGTGATACGCCTATTAAATTCTTTGTTATACATTCCCAATTTTATGCTTGATTTTTATTTTCCATGATTCTGAATTTCTATGTTTGCTTATTTTTTTATTCTTTCATTTTGTTTGCTGGTTTTGTATGCGTGTGCACTACTTCATATTCCTTTTAGGAAAAAGCAGGTTGTACATAGCAAGAACATACTTGCTATATCCCCCAGTCAAAGAAAGCATTGATTGGATACCACCTGACAAGCGTAAGCCAGCAAGTAAATTTTTTGGTGTGTGGGGAAAGGAGGCAGACATAGGGGAAGAAAAAAGACACCTCCGTTTTCAGGAAAGAAAAAAATGGATCTCAAAATATTCCTTTTTATTTCACAGGACTCAGAAAATTTAGAAATGCAAGAAGTCAAGTAATTTCATGTGACTTTGAAGCCTCTTTTCTGCACCACCATAGGACTAAGAAGTCGCCTGGGAAGGTCCAGGAACTCCAGACGTGGCCTGGCTCTGGCCAGACCAGAGCTCAGCTGCTTTTTTACCTTCGCAGGATTGGGAAAACAAAATATTCTGGTTAAAAAGCACCATGCGGTCTTATATCGCCCAGACGCAAGATTTATGAAGTGCTTATGAGGTTAATCAGGAACAGACCCAGAGGAAAAAAAAAATAAAACACAAACACCTTTATTCTTACTTTATTTTAACTAAATCCAGCTAGAAGGAAGGGTTGATTTGCTTGTTTGTATTCCCAGTGAAATTTGTCTTTAGATAATTTTGCACAATGAAGAGGACATTTTAAGCACCGGATACCCATCGGATGGTTGCCTATGAGATAGAAACCTTGACATGTACAGAAAGCCAAACGGCTCATGATTTTGGATCATCTAAAAACACTGACGTGCTCCGTGGACCATTTAGCATGTGGTCCTTTCGGGCGCCTTTCTAAACCTCCCCCTGCCATTCCCCAGAGATCGGCAGATGATGACAGCCGTGGAGTGATGTAACGGCGCTCAGCACCTCTGCGGACGATCCAGAGACAGCCAGGGCCACAAGCCTGGGAGCTCGGGAAAGACCATCCTTTCAGCGGGGAAAACACATACAGCTTGTGCCAGGATGTGTGGAAACGTCTTCCTTGTCATATGACAATCCCTTCTGGCCCGTCCCAGCTCAGGGGATGCAGTGCCCAGGAGAACAGGAAGGTTTCCCTTTCTGATTTAAAAGTCGTGTTTGAAGCATTTCATTAAGAAATTGCAGAGAAAAAACGCACCTCTCATTAAACATGATAGGAAGGGTTGAGACATTCTTTCTCCACTCACCTCATTATGGGAAATGCTGCAGCCGGTGCCACTCAGGTCTAAACTAAAAGGCCAGCTCTTCTGCAAGGAGGCTTTGTAAGGGGTTCGACTGCAAGACATCCCCAGTGCAACCTCTGGATCATTGCTCGCTCTCTCTCTCTCTCTCTCTCTCTCTCTCTCTCTCCTCCACACAATGGTATTGCCTTTGTGGCAATAGGGGACAAACAGTTCTCTTTTTTTCATTTTTCTATTTAGATGTTCCTCTGCTTAATATCAGAAAATGTGAACCCCAGCTCACCCCTAACCCAAGAAATCCGCATCTAAGACCACAGCTAATTCTTACCGTCATCTCCAAGTATATCACCTTCAGGGAACTTTCTCAGATGTTCCCTTCACAGAGCACCAAAACCTACTGATCCTGCCTTTAAATTGTAAACCTCCAACTTGTCTATACCACTCATGGGAAATGACAGCATGTTACCTGTATATGTGTGTACAGGTGAGTGAAAGTAGGTGCAGGTAAGGATGGGTGACTGAAGGTGAGCTCACATGGCATAGAGGGGTCTTGCCTGAGAATACTCAGCCTTCTCAGGCTGGGGATCAAGGAAGGTTCCCTGAGGATGTAGCAGATGAATAGGTGTTGGATGTCAGTGAGAATAGCATGTGCAAAGGCCCCGAGGCCACATGGAGTTTTTTTTTTTAAACTTCAAGCACTACTTTTTTAAATTTTTAAAGTTTTTTTTAAACTTCAAGCACTGCTGAAGCAAAGGAGAAGTGGGTGTGGTAGAAACACAGAGGCTCTAAATCCATACAAGACTTTATTCAAAGAGCAATGGAGAGTCACAGAAAGCTGTCATGACTAATATGTTGCCATTACTAATGTGAAAATCAAATGTAGGATGTTTAGAGACATTTCTAAAGTATAAAGAATGGCTCAGGCCCTTGCTTAACTGACCTTGGCTTAGCTCTTCAACTCCATCTCTCCAGCATCACTCATAAAGCTTGGTTAGAATGGCCCCTCATTGTTCCTTGAATAAAGCAAGCATGCTCCAGCCTCAGGGCCTTTAAACCTCCTGTTCCCTTCCCCGCTAGACTGATACAGCTCCACTAAGGAGACCTGTTTGAAAAGGACACAGGTCTCCTTGGTGGAGCTGAGCTAAAGAAATACCCACTGCCCTTCTATCCTTCATCTTGTTCTGGTTCCCCAGAGTTCTCACCCTCACTGATATTCTAGTACACACTTATTTGTTCATCAGTTTGTATTTTGCTAGACTCTGAGTCTCCCAACATGCCTGGTCCCTAGGAGGCACTCAATGATCATGTCCTCAAAAATGAATTCATAGTGAATGGGCCAAAAGGGAGGTCAGGCTGGCATCCGGTTGGGGGGGAAGGGTTTATGGTAGTTGATTTTAAAAGGATTTGATAAAGACAAAAAAGATTCATACCATTAACTTCAGCCATGGGTTATTCTGTGCCAGAGACTGAGCTGGGATCAAGAAATAAATTTTTAAAAATGCAAATGAGTCTTGTCATAAGAGAGTTTGCCATCTAGGAGTTTATAATATGATATATGATATAAAAAGGTATAATAGAAAATGATGGCTTTCATTAATTGCACGCTTGCTAAAGACCAGACTCTGACACACCTCGTTATCACACACATTCACCCCTTTAACTTGACACAGGTGTCACCTTTATCTCCATTTTATAGAAGAGGACAGAGAGGGGAACTTTACTGAAGCCACACAGCCAAGGAGTGACAGAGAATCAGGACCGAGGCTAAGGTGACCTCCAGAATTCATGCTATGAACTATAGCTTTTCCCTGCCTCCCCCTAACAGCCCTAGGAAGAGGCTCTAATTTGTTTATCTGTGTGTCCCCCATGGCAAGATTCTAGAAAAAATGGGAGCCCACTGATGTGGCAGGTCTCTGAATTAATGGTGGTAAGTCTACAAATGTCTTCTGGAGTCATCATAAACCCTTTCAAAGCAGGTTTCAATGCCTGAAAAAGTAGGAGTCTCTATTTTCTCTTTCCACGCTAGCATTAACCAGGCACTTAGAATGTTAGCACTGTGCTAAGGATTTCACATGTATTATCTCATGTAATTTTCCCCAAATCCCCCAACCCCAAAGTATAAGAACTACAGTAAAACCTCTATAAGTTGACCACCGAAGGGACTGTAACCAACTAGTCAACATACAAAGGTGGTAATCAGACCTATTGTACTAATACATACACATGGTGCCTGTCTGGTCTATGAAAATTAGATCAATTTAAGGAGAGGTCAGCTATGGAGGTTCTACTATATTATAATACCAGTAAGGGTGTTTTTTTGTTTTGTTTTGTTTTTCAGATTCAAGCAACTGGACCTCCATTTAAACTGGCTTACTTAAAAAACAAACAAACAGATAAATAAATAAATAAATAAATAAAAGGAAATGCTTCAGGAAGGAAATCATTGACTCATGAAACTCAAACATCCCAGCATGCAGGGGACTTTGGGTCAGGAGAGAGGCAGAAGCTCAGACACCAGGGTGAAAACTAACTTCCTGAGTTCATCTCTCAACTGTTTTCCTCAACATCCCCTTTCTTCTGGGTCACATTCTATTCCTACGGTGTACCCCACAAGTTTAGGGGTTATACATAGTTTACACACCATAGATTCTTGTGGATCTTCTGAACTTTATCCCAGAGCTCTTAAAATGTGACATCAAAGTCTCCCTTGAACTACAATCATTCTATTCTCATTAGTGATAGCAAAAATACTGATACTAATAATAGCCACCTGTTATGAACTTAACTATGTTTCAAACACTGGGCTGAGCATACTACTTAAGTTAAACAATGTGGTTCTGTTAAAATGCTCTTAGAGACCAACTAGTTAAGCACACAACTTTTCCATGCATGAAATTTAGGTACTGCATAAATTAAGGAACTGGTCTGGTCAAGGTTAACAAAGGAAAGAAATGATAATGGTTTAAAGAAAAGGGATAGTTGTTTCAATGAAACCCAAGGATCGACCTTCCAGGCTTGAGATGGGAGGTCTGTGATGACAAGGATAGTCTTTCTCAGCACACAGCTTGTCTTGGGCTCAGATAACTGAGCCAGCACCCACTGCGAAGTTCTGCTTTCCAGCCAGAGAGAATACTAAAGGAAGTGCCCTCACCTTTGAAGATCTGATTATCACTACTGGCCACCCTCTGCTGCCCAGCTCCTGTTCAAAGGAGGTTGGAAAGTGTAATCTTTAGTGGATCTGCCATGTTTCCAAGTAACATTAAGGGTCCTGTTAGTGAAGAGTCAAGGGGAACAATGGGTGTTGAGGACAACTAGGTGTCTCTGTCCCAGGCAGCATGACAGACAGTGGACAGCATGGTTTTAAAACAGGACACTGATGGACGGCACGGACAATGCTTTTGTCATCTCTGTGCCCTCAAAGCCTGACACTTGGGAATGCCTCTTACCTAGCAGGTGCCTCACTTGATCCATAAGGACTAAAAAATACCTTGGACTGGATAATTTACAAACAACAGAAATGTATTGCTCATGGGTCTAGAGGCTCGGAAGTCCACGATGGAGGCACCCGTGGATTCGATGTCTGCTGAGGGCTGGCGTTCTCTCCTTCAAAGGGGCCACCTTCTAGCTGTGTCTTTACACGGCAGAAGTTGCCGGAGAGGGAGTCTCCCTCAAGGCTCCTTTATAAAGGCACTAATCCCACTTATGAGGACTCTATTCTCATGTCCTGAGTACTTCCTGGAGGCCTGGCCTCTTAATACTGCTCCATTATATAATTAGGCTCCAAGATATGAAAGTGGGGGTCACATATATTCAGACAATAGCAGCCGGAGGGGGGAAAACAAGCAACATATCTGCCTACAGAAGAAATTTACTGTCTTAGTCCATTTTCTGTTGCTGTAACAGAATACCTAAGATTAGGGGACATACAAGGAAAGGAAATTTATTTGGCCCACAGTTCTAGAACTGGCAAATTCAAGGACGTGGTGGTAGCTTCTGGTGGGGCCTCGAGCTGTGTCAGAACATTGTAGAAAAGCGGAAGTGCCAGTGAGCACGTGTGAGAGCCATCGTGAGTGCGAGCCAAGCTCATTGTTATAACAACCTGCTCTCGTGAGAACTGAGTCACTCCCAAAATGATGGTATTGGTCAGTGAGGACTCTGCCCTCAGGCCCCAGTCATCTCTTCAAGGCCCCAACTCTCACTGTTTTTGCATTAGCAGTTAAGTTTCTAACACCTGAGCGTTCAGGGGAACATTCCAACCACAGCATTCACATAATGTTTTTTCTCTTAAAACTCAGAGGGTTGGTCACGCCTGGCAGAGTTACCCCTGTGGCCTGGTCACCTATGTCAAGGACTCCTGGGTAATAGCAAAAAAAGAAAGAAAAGGAAAGAAAACCTCTGCAAGAGGGAGAGAAAATGTCCACATTAAACATGCTGATGCCCAATGATAGAAAATACATTTGAATCTGGGGGTGAAAATTACAGATTTTAATCCTGATTTAGCCATCTATAAACAGTATGCTCTTGGGCACTATTAACTGGGCATACTATCTGGCACATATCTCTGTTTACTGGGTTCTTTTTTGTATAATTGTTGTCATTAATGACCATAATAATACTCAGTTGGGGGCTCCGAAGATGCCCATATGGAAGGGAGAAGCATAGCTAACGTTCTTGATGACTTACTACCCGCCAGGAACCTAAGAGCTTTATGAGAAATTGTCTGACTTAAACCACACGTTTCATTCGATCCTGGTGAAGAGGGTGTTATTATTTCTCCCCTTTTATAAGTCAAGTGAGAACTGTGTCCGGCAGGGTCTAAGACGGCTCCAGTGACACCTGCTTCCTGGCCTTGTGCAACTCCTCCTCTCCAGAGAGTGACTTGCTTCTACCAATAGGATGTGGCAGCCTTGAAGAGACCTCACGGGCCTCTGTGTCTTGATTACAAAAGCTGTGGCTTCTGTCTTGCTAGCAAGCTCTCTCCTTTGCTGATTTTGATAAGACAAGCTCCCCTACTGGGAAGGTTCACCCAGCAAGAAGCTGACAGTGGCCTCTGGCCAGCAATCCAGCAAGGCAGGGAGCCTTTGGTGTCATAGCCCTTAGGAACAACCACCGTGGGAGTGAGCATGGGGGTGGGGGAGCCCCCAGAAGAGACCCCAGCCTGGACCCCAGGACCTGCCGTGAAACAGATGACCCAGCTAAACTGTGCCCAGATCCCTGACCCAGAGAAGCTATGTATAATAAGTGTGTGTTTTAAGCTGCTATCTTTAGGGGTGCTACGGTACACAGCAGGAGAAAACTAAGACAGGGGCTACAGAATCTGCCCAAGAACAGAAGCTGCAGTGCTGACCTGCAAGTCAGGAGGCCCTCCAGGTATAATCCTCCAGAGCTAGGGTGAGGTCCCAGCATCTGGTAGGAGCAGGGATGATGAAAGGAAACAGCCTGAGAAAGGTTCCAAGATGAAAGAACAAGCCGTGGTCTACCTGAACAGGCGCCCCTCAGGTTCTCGTACCCACAGGCATCGAGTCACCAGGGGTGATCATTCAGGTGGGGATTCTGAGTCAGCAAGTGGGGCCTGAGACCTGACAAGCTGCCAGGGAATGTCCAAGCAGCTGATCCGACACCCACACTTTGAATCACACAGGCGAGGCCGCGAGGACCTTGGTTGTTGTTGAAAGTGGGTGGTTCAGAGTCAAGCTACTAGGCCAGTGGTTTTCAACCATTTTTTCATCTTAAGGCACATTTAAACCTATACTTAAACTTCCACGACACACTTAGATTATGTTAATCAAAATAAAAGAGTGAAAATAAAAAAGGCTATACTCACTGTACTTTGAACTTCTTTCAAAAATAATTTAATTAACAATCTTTAAAATTTTTCACAGCACCCCTAAGATCCTCTCACAGCACATGGGATGACCTAGGGGTCTAGACTCCGGCCTCACCCTTTGGGCGGGTCTGACTCTTGGAAAGGACTTGACCCATGTTGACATACGCATCATATGACGTCATATGGTGCTATGTACTATAATTAATACAAATGATCCTCTCCTCTATAAATATATATGAACATAGCGAATGACTTTACATCCGTATAAACACAAATCTTAATAACTGTCACTGGCCAATGAAAGCTGTGAAAGGTATGTGTAACACAACCTCGGAGTGTAACACATTTGAATGTATGTGTGTGTACATATACATGCACACAGGCATAGGTATGCACAGAAGTGTACACGGAAGCAAACACACACACACGTGTGTATGAGATGATACAAGAACTAGAGCCCCAGAAGACAAACGTGCTTAAACCCTAATTTCTTGGGAACAAATAAACAAGCACGGCTTCCTTGCAAATACAATGTTCCTTCTGTGACCGTGTCGCCAACAAATGACACCCCCATGACAGGTTGCTGCAGTGCAAATCCTTGTCATCTAAACTCAAAGTAACCACCATTCCTGCACGCCACCTCTGTCCCACAAATAAGTTTTGTTTGGCTTAAACAGTATTGAGTATTTGAAATACCCAAATTTTCCTTAAATTTAATATTATCTTTAAATAAGGAAATTTAGCATCCAGGCTACTCTCAGAAAACCAGAATTGCAGGGACTGCTGACCCCACGTCTCTGCCAGGCTGTGACGGGCTCAAGCTGGGGGTGCATCTCCTGTAGAGGGGAAATGTTACAGGATGTCCTGCCCCCCTCCCGCAGCCCTAGACTAGGGGCTTTGGAGTTTGCCACCTCTGCTTGAAGGCTTCAGGAAGTTCTTTTGACAGGGGCTTTTTCACAGTCTGTGCGTGGAACAGGAAAGTTCTAGCTACTTTAGTCCGACTCTGCGTGTGACCCACATTGGCTCTCCCACAGAAAGGCCCAGCTTCCCTACGAGAGTTACTTCTACCTCTTTATGGCCTTGGGATCTAGTCAGACCAAGTGCCTCGTTTACAGATCCACATGTCCTGTGGTTTTGTACAAGGTCAAGTCTCTGCCATTTCTCGGTTCATTGCTGATGTCTCCTAATGCTCTGCCTGGCCTTTCTGGCTACCACCATGCACTGGCCAAGGTCTTCGTGCACACAGAAGAGCTGGCGATAGATGGAAGCCTTGCTCCTTCTCTTCCCCTAAACCCTTCTTCCTCAAAGGCTAGCCCCCCAGGGCCTAGTCGCCTTGCTTTATCTAGATGTCTTTATGACACCAGGCCTGAGTGTCCAAACTCCCATGCACCCCGGGTTTCCTCTGGACTGCAATCCACTGAGCGGCTCTTTACAGCTATCTGCAAACACACAGATGACTGAGGTGAGACAGCTCCAGTTCAGATGCTCATAAATTACAAGGGAGGTTAAGCCAGGTCCCGCAGGTAAGTGACGGATGTGGATCCTAGGTAGGTGTTTGGGGATGCTTCTCGATCCTAGTGTATCGTTTATGAAGAGTGGAGTTTTCCAAACTCACCACCTAAGAAAGGTCATCTAGAGTGCTTGTTCAAAATATATATTCCCAGGGTCCTGCTTCAGAGAGGCAGACTCAGAAAATGGGGCAGGCGGGGAGCGTGGAAGCTGCTGCTGTGATAAACTTGCCCCAGTGAGTCTGATCATCAGGTAAGGCTGGAAAACATCAGCAGAGGACCATGAGTCTCAGAGGCAGCGGAGCCTCGGATGCATCTGGGATGCCTGTTAAGTGTCTGACTCATCAGGGGCACTTGGACGCCCCCTTTGGGGCTGTGCTTCTTAGAATTGAACGTGTCGAGGAATCACCTGGGGCTCTTGGGAAAATGCAGATTCTGATTCTGTGGGTTTGGGGTGGGGCCTGAGATGTTGCATTTTTAACAGGCTCCCAGGTGACACTGTTGTGGAGAGTCAGGCAGGACCAACCACTTAATTGGTGAGGCTCAGCATAAAATGAAAATGCTGAGTCCCTCATTCAAAAAGCAATTTAGAGCTGCACACAGTGGCTCACGCCTATAATCCTAGCACTCTGAGAGGCTGAGGCAGGGGCAGGAGTTGAGCTCAGGAGTTTGAGACCAGCCTAAACAAGAGACTGAGAGCCTGTCTCTACTAAAAATAGGAAAACTATCAGGCACTGTGGCAGGAGCCTGTAATCAACGACTTGAGAGGCTGAGTAGGCACGAGGATTGCTTGAGCCCAGCAGTTTGAGGTTGCTATGAGCTATGACACCCCACGTTCTACTCAGGTCAACAAAGTGAGAATCTGTCTCAAAAAAAATAAATGAAGGGGGTGGCGCCTGTGGCTCAGTGAGTAAGGCGCTGGCCCCATATACTAAGAGTGGCGGGTTCAAACTGGCCCCGGCCAAACTGCAACAACACAACAAAAAATAGCCAGGTGTTGTGGTGGGCGCCTATAGTCCCACCACTCAGGAGGCTGAGGCAAGAGAATGGCCTAAGCCCAAGAGCTGGAGGTTGCTGTGAGCCGTGATGCCACAGCACTCTACAAGGGCAACAAAGTGAGACTCTGTCTCTAAAAAAAAAAAAAGGAAGGAAGGAAGGAAAAAAAGAGGTAGGGGGGAGAGAGAGAAAAAACAAAGAAAGGAGGGAGGGAGTGAGAGAGAGAGAGAGAAAAGAAGGTTTAAAAAGTGTTTCTTCGGTAGTTTCTCTTTCCATCGATCATGGTGTTGTTAAATTTGCTTTTGCATGTTGTGCTTTCGTGCGCACAAGGATGCTCTTGAGGAAAGTTCCTAGGATGAGGCCCTGCCAGGACAGAGGGCAGCTGCCATCACTGGGCGGTGCCGGGCGCCAGGTGCTGAGAATCCATCCACAGAGGTGGACAGGCAGAGGAAGGCAGGACCTAATGTGAGCTGAGGCTTTGGGTCACTGGCACAAGTAATGTCCCATTGGACTACACTTACAAAATGCAAATATAAAAATAAAATTAAGAATCTCAAGGTGGGCTCGGCGCCTGTGGCTCAACGGGCTAAGGCGCCAGCCACCTACACCTGAGCTGGTGGGTTCGAATCCAGCCTGACCCGCCAAACAACAATGACGGCTGCAACCAAAAAATGGCCGGGCATTGTGGCAGGCACCTGTAGTCCCAGCTACTTGGGAGGCAGAGGCAGGAGACTCGCTTAAGCTCAGGAATTGGAGGTTGCTGTGAGCTGTGATGCCACAGCACTCTATCCAGGGTGACAGCTTGAGGCTCTGTCTCAAAAAAAAAAAAAAAGAATCTCAAGGTGGTAAGCTCAGAGCATTGAACACCACGCCTGGGGCCCCCTTCTGAGTGAGGACTC
>CAUYON010123645.1:0-15319 GCA_963573935.1 Arctocebus calabarensis | reverse complement strand
GGCAGGCCCTGTGTATCTGTTTTTTTTTTTTTTTATTATCTCTATCATTAAATCATAGCTGTGTACAATAGTGTAATCAAGGGGTACAATGTGCTGGCTTCATATACAATCTTAACTATTTTCATCAACCTGATTAACATAGCCCTCCCGGCAATTTCTCCATTATTATATGAAGACATTTGTATTCTGCATTTAGCAAGGTTTGCCTGTACCCTTCTGGTATGAGACTTTTTCTCTCTTGTATTAGTTGGGGTTCTTGGGTAGTAGAGCATTTCCCTTCCAGTGGTAGTAGATGTCTCTCTGTATCTATATAAGAGTATATACCTGAAAAGCTTTTTTACCTGTTTGCCAGAAGCCCACATATTTTGCTTCTATCTCCCCTTTACTGAACATGTACCTTTTTGGGGTACTGTTCCTCCTTAGTGGCTTATCACTTCTGTTTTTTATGAGGGAAGGGTCTGGGAAACAGGCAAGATTCATGCCTGGTGCTACATAGGGGGCTTTCTCTTGTCTCTGGCTTGGTCTTAATCTCTTTGTGAGTACTATGAAAAAAAAATGATGAGTGAGTGCAGTCTCCTCTTGTATCTGGGACTGTCAGGAATTCTAAACTTTCTTGCCAGGCCCATATCCAGCGTCTATAAATTTGATAAAATTTCAACCTTTTCTCTTACTCACTGTTATGGTGGCTGCTTCTTCAATCTGCCCTCTGCCAAAAGGGAAACAATTTGTGTGTTCTGTCTTTTTGGAGGGACTAGTCATACTTTGGAATTCAGTTCACTGTTTGCCTTGCAACCTCAGCTCTCTGATGCATTGGAGAAAACTATGGGTTTGTAAATTATTTGGCTTTTTACTTTTAGTGTAGGAGTGATAATCTCTTGCGGTTTTCTACATCCTGTGAAGTAATGGAATTTTTGAGTGACATTTTAAGTGGCATTGGTCAGTTATAGTGTATCCAGGATGACCAGGAGGAAGACTGTAGAAATCCTATCATATGGGAAACAATGAAAAGAACAAGGACATATAGATTAGAGAAGAAAAACTTTGTTGGAGGGAGAAATGTGGCATGTGATAGCTATTACCTATTGCTGTAATTTTACCATGATAAGGCAGATACAGACTTTTACCTGATGTTTCTAATGGCCTTAATGGATTAAGTGATCAGTTATTTAGCCCTTGCCTGGGCTAGGCACTGAGGATACAAAGACAAATTGAGATATTATCACTACTCTCAGGGGCTCATGATTTACAATTAGGAATTATGGCCAGTGGTCATAATTATCAGGTGGCAGACTTTAGTTCAGTATAGGAAGAACTTGCTAATGACTAAAGCCATCAAGGATAAAGTGGACAGCATGGAAGGGATATGAGGGTTTGAGTGGGAGAGACCAAAGTTCAAAACCTGACTCCACTATTTTCTAGCAAAGAGACTGTAAGCAACTCAAGATCTTTCCCCAAGGCCCACTTTCCTCATCTATAAAATGAGGATAATAATACCTTCCTTAAAGGATTGTTGAGTTGGCAAAAAGAGCTGGTATTTGTAAAATCATGTATCTGGACCATTTTCTTTTCTTTTTATATTTCCTTAGAAGTTGTATGCTCTCATAAGTAGAGATATTTAAGCAGAATCTCCCCAACCAGCCACGATGGAGGGGATTCTTTCTCTAATAAGAGGTGAGACAGGATAATCTGTTGGTTTCTTTCAGTTTGTCCTGAGGGACTGGGATTACAGAATCTGTGAGTATCTGATGAGGAAGGATAGTCGCTGAGCCTGATGAGACCCTACAAGAAAATTCCAAAGAAAACTAGGGAGCAAAGACATGATACTTACATTATTTCTAAGGGTGGGAGAGGCAGGCAGATACTACAGGGGAAGTAGACACTTGAGAGAAAGGAAAGGCTTAGGGTGAATTTCTCATTTTCTATAGTTTTATCCTAAGTATAACCTTTAGTCTATGCCATGTGGGAAGGCTAAAATGGGATAGAAAGTATAATGCATTTTTATCAGCTTGGATAACCAGAGACCAGAGTTTAGAGCTACCTAATGGAAGCAGGGGGATTCCTGAAAGGAGTAGGCCAGAGAGTAGAGCAATTTCATGCATAAAATCTGCCCAGATCTACACCTGGACTCTGAACCATACGTGCGGGACACGTTCTACACTAGTGAAGTAGGCTGATTGAACTGAAATTCAAACTGCTGCCTACTTCAGGAGAAACAGTGTTTTGCAGTTTTCAGTTAAGTTAGTGCTTTAAAAAGATGATTTTAAAGAAACATAGAGATATCAGTAGTTTCTACAACATATCATTCACGACATCCAGGATGCGATATAAAACTCACTCATTGTGGCTCAGAGCTTGTAGCTCAAGAGGCTAGGACGCCAGCCACATACACCTGAACTGGCGGGTTCGAATCCAGCCTGGTCCTGGCAAACAATGACAACTACAACCAAAACATAGCTAGGCATTGTGGCGGGTGCCTGTAGTCCCAGCTACTTGGGAGGCTGAGGCAAGAGGATTGCTTGAGCCCAAGAGTTTGAGGTAGTTGTGAGCTGTGATGCCACAGCACTTTACCCAGGGCAACAGCTTGAGACTCTGTGTCAAAAAAAAAAGAAAAGAAGAATTATTCATTGCAGGATGGAAAGCAGTCAACAGAGACTGACTGTAAGAATACCCAAAAGGTGGTATTGTTAGTAAAGATTTGAAAGGACATAAAGGGAAATACGCTCACTGCTTAGGAAAAGATAGGGAATCTTAGCAGAGAAATAACGAACTTCCTCAGACTGAAAATTGTCACATCAAACAAAAAAATTCATTGGATAAGCTTAATGGTAGAATGGAAATAATAGAGGAAGAGTCAGGGAAATTAAAGAAAAATCAAAAGAAATTATTCAATCTTAAAAATAGAATGAAGAAAAAAATGTAAACAGAGATACAGGGACCAGTGTGACAATCTCAAAAGCTCTAATATATGTTTTCATATAAATTCAAGCATATTAGCGTCCTGGAAGAAGAAGCAGGAGAATAGGGGGAAATGAAAAAACAATGGCTGAAAATGCCCCAAATTTGGTGAATGACATAAATTTATAGAGTCAATAAGTTTGATCATTAAACAGCATTAATGTAAAGAAAACTCCCCCTACCAGAAAAAGGTAAAAGTTGAAGAAAACAACTAGAAAAAAAAATGTACACTTGCTTATCATTGCTTATGGGGAAACAGCAACTCGAGTTACCGTAACGTCTCAGGGGAAACAATTGGAGGCCAGAAGATAGTGGGGAAGCATCTTTAAAGGGCTTACAGAAAAATGAAAAACTCCCTGTGAATTCAAAATTCTCTATCCAGCAAAAATATCCTTCAAGAACAAGGGTAAAATAAATACATTTTCATGAGAAGAAAACTGAGGTAATTAATCACTAGCAGGTCTGTGTGCCAGAAAAAGGTGAAGGAGATTCTTCAGGCTGAAGAACGGAAACTCATCCTCAGGAAGCAACCAAGAGCATTGGACATGATAATATGTGAGTAAACAATAACAAAAGACTGTTTCTTCCTCTTGATTTCTTTCAAATACATGTAACTGTTTAACCCCTTGAACTCTAACATTATATTTTGGAGTTTATAGTATAGTTTATAGTATATGAAGACATGATATTTATGACAACTGCAGGGTAAAGGCTGGGAGTGGGGTAAGGACCCATATGGTTGCATGGTTCTTTTTTTTCTCATTTTATGTGAAGTGGTGCAATTCAAGTATTAGCAGATTGTGACAAGAATGTGTACTGTAATATTAGAGCAAAATAAAAATAAAAACTAGTACAGCTAAAAAGTCAACCAGATACATTAAAATGAAACTTTACAGAAATAGCCAATCACTCCGAAAGGAGGTAGGAAAGGAGGAACAAAGGAACAAAAATAAGAGACAAATGGAAGTAAAATTGTGGACTTAACTCTGACCATATCAGTAATTACATAAAATGTTAATGGACCAGATACCCAATTGAAATGGGACCAATAAAGCTGGACTTCTTAGTTCTCAGGAGGGAGGTTTTATTTATTTCAATAATTATTATTTTTTATTGTTTGAGATTTATTGAGGGTACCAAGATTTAGGTTACACTGATTGCATTTGTTAAAGTTCCTCTTATAATTGTGTCCCAGCCCAAGAGGTGTGCCATACACTGTGACCCCTCATCCTCCTCCCCCTTCCCTTCTCTCCTCTTGCTCATTCCCCTACTCCCCACTTGTATTATCTCACCTACTGCCTTCATATTAGAATAGAGTACATTGGATTCTTCTCCATTCTCGTGATGCTCTGCTAAGAAGAATGTGTTCCACTTCCATCCAGGTTAATACAAAGGCTGTAAAGTCTCCATCTTTTTTAAACAGCTGAATAGTATTCCATGGTATACATATACCATAGCTTGTTAATCCATTCCTTGGTTGGTGGGCATTTAGGCTATTTCCACATTTCGGCTATTGTAAATTAAGCTGCAACAAACAGTCTAGTGCAAATGTTCTTATGATAAAGGGATTTTTTTCTTTTGAGTAGATGCCTAATAATGTGATGGCAGGATCAAATAGGAGGTCTAATTTGAGTTCTTTGGGATTCTCCATACTTCCTTCCAAAAAGGTTGTATTAGTTTGCATTCCCACCGGCAGTGCAAAAGTGTTTCCTTATCCTCACATCCATGCCAGCATCTGCAGCTTTGAGACTTTGTGATGTGGCCCATTCTCACTGGGGTTAGGTGATACCTCAGGGTAGTTTTGATTTGCATTTCTCTGATGATTAGAGATGGTGAGTATTTTTTTTCATATGTTTGTTAGCCATTCCATCTGTCTTCTTAGGGAAGGTTCTATTCCTATCTCTTGCTCAGTGATATATGGGATTATTTGGTTCTTTTTTTTTTGTTGATTAATTTGAGTTCTCTAGAAATCTTAGTTATCAAGTATTTGTCCGATTCATAATATACAAGTATCTTTTCCCCTTCTGAAGGTTGTCTGTTTGCTTTGGTTGTTGTTTCCTTAGCTGTACAGAAGCTTTTCAGTTTAATTAAGTCCCAATTATTTATTTTTGTTGTTGCAATTGCCATGTAAGTCTTCTTCATAAAATCTTTACCCAGGCCAATATCTTTAAGTGTTTTCTCCACACTTTTTTTGAGGACTTTTATTGTTTCATGCCCTAGATTTAAATCTTTATCTATCTTGAATCAATTTTTGTAAGCAGTGAGAGGTGTGGGTCCAGTTTCAGTCTTTTACATGTGGTTATCCAATTGTCCCAGCACCATTTATTGAATAGGGATTCTTTTCCCCAGTGTATATTCTTGTTTTGTTTATCAAAGATCAGGTGGCCTATAAGAGGTTAGTTTCATCTCATGGTTTTCTATTTGGTTCCAAATGTCAATGTCTATTTTTGTGCTAATACCATGCTGTTTTGATCACTACGGCCTTGTAGTGTAGCCGAAAGTCTGGTAGGGTGATACCTCTGGGCTTGTTTTTATTATTAAGAATTACCTTGGCTATACGGGGTTTCTTCTGGTTCCATACAAAACAAAGCATCAGTTTTTCCATATTTTGAATGTATGATGATGGTATTTTAATGGGGATTGCATTGAATCTGTAGATTGCTTTGGGTAGTAAAGAGCTTTTGGCAATGTTGGTTCTCGTTAGCCATGAGCATGATATGTACTTCCATATGTTAATATCTCTGCTATTTTTCTTAGGGTTTTATAATTGTCTTTGTAGAAGTCTTTCACCTCTTTTATTAGGTATATTCCTAGGTATTTCATTTTTTTCGAAGCTACTGTGAAGGGAATTATATCTTTGATTAGCTTCTCATCTTGGTTGTTATTGGCATATACAAAGGCTACTGATTGGTGGACATTGATGTTACATCCTAAGACATTGCTGTATTTTTTGATCACTTGTGGTTGAATCTTTGGGGATCTCTAAGTATAAGAGCATGTCATCAGCAAAGAGCACAGGTTTGACCTCCTCTGCACCCATTTGGGTGCCCTTTATTTTCTTCTCTTGCCTAATTGTACTGGCTATAATTTCTAGCACTATGTTGAATAATAGTGGTGACAGAGGACAACCTTTTCTGGTTCAAGTTCTAAGTGGAAAAGCTTTTAGTTTTATTCCATTCCATACAATATTAGCTATGAGTTTGCTATAGAGGGCTTCAATTAGATTAAGAAATGTGCCACCTATGCCTAAATTTTTAAGTGTTCTAATTAGAAAAGGATGCTGAATTTTATTGAATGCCTTTTATGCATCTGTTGAGAGAATCATATGGTATTTGTTTTTGTTTCTGTTGATATGGTGAATTATGTTTATGGATTTGCGTATGTTAAACCAGCCTTGCATCTCTAGGATGAAACCTATTTGATCATGCTGAATGATTTTTTTTAATGTGTAGCTATCATCTATTGACTGGGGTTTTTTGTTTTTTTTAAGAGATAGAGTTTCACTTTGTCACCCTCGGTAGAGTGCAATGATATCACAGCTCACAGCAACCTCCAGCTCTTGAGCTTAGGTGTTTCTCTTGCCTTAGTCTCCTGAGTAGCTGTGATTACAGGCACCCACCACAATACCTGGCTATTTTTTGTTGCAGTTTGGCCGGGGCTGAGTTTGAACCCTCCACCCTTGGTATATGGGGCCAGCACCCTATCCACTGAGCCACTGGCTAGGATTTTATTGAGAATTTTTGTATCTATATTCATTAGTGAAATTGGTCTGAAATTCTCCTTTTTAATTGAGTCTTTTCCTGGTTTTGGTATCAGGGTGATGTTTGCTTTGTAGAATGTGTTGGGGAACATTCCTTCCTTTTCAATTTTTTGGAATAATTTCTGCAGTGTGAATATAAGTTCTTCTTTGAAGTTTTGATAGAATTTTGCTGTGAAGCTATCTGGATCAGGGCATTTTTTTGGAGGGGGGGATTTTTTCTTGTTTCTTTGACCTCAGTTCTTAAAATTGGTCTGTACAAGAGATCTATGTCTTTTTGATTAAGTCTAGGGAGAGGGTGTATGATTCCAGGTATTGATACATTTCCTCCACATTGTCACATTTTGGGGCATAGAATTTCTTGTAGTACTTAGAAATGATCTCTTGTATCTCTGTGACATCTGTTGTTATCCACCTTTTCTTGTTTCTGATTGAGGATTTTAGAGATTTTACTTTTTTGTTTCTAGTTAATCTGACCAAAGGTTTATTGATTTTATTTATATTTTTAAAGAAACAACTTTTTGTTTCATTAATTTTCTGAATGATTCTTTGGTTTCCAACTTCATTCATCTCTGATTTAATTTTGGTTATTTCTTGTCTTCTGGGTTTGGGATTAGATTGTACTTTTTTTTCCAATTCTGTAAGATGGTTCATGTGTTTGTTGATGTGCTCTCTTTCTGTTTTTCAAATGTAGGCATCTAATGTATAAATTTCCCTCTTAAGACTTCTTTTGCTGTATCCCACAGGTTTTGGTAACTTTTGTCTTTATTGTTTTAATGATTTCCTTTTAAATGAAATTCCTCTTTTAATGATTTCCTCTTTTATCTCTTCCTAAACCCAACTATCATTCAGCACAAGATTGTTTAATTTCCAAGTCTTTGTGTGGGGATGAATGTTTTTGTTGAGTTCCACCTTTATTGCCTTGTGGTTTGAGAAGATATAAGGTGTAATTTATATTCTTTTAATTTTGTTGAGGTTTTATTTGTATCCTAGGATGTGTTTGATTTTGCAGTATGTACCATGGACTAATGAGAAAAATATATATTTCTTAGCTTTGGGATGGTGTATTCTGTATATGTCTATTAATCCAATTTGTTCTAGGGTCACATTTAAGTCCTTTGTGTTTTTGTTTAGTTTCTGTTTAGAGGATCTGTTCATTTCTCTTAAAGGGATGTTAAAGTCCCTGACTATTATGGTGTTATGGGATATCATATTGCTCAGACCCATCAAGGTCTGTTTCATAAATCTGGGAGCATTTAAGTTGGGTGCATAAATATTTACAATTAAAATGGCTTCTTGTTTTATTGCTCCTTTGAACAGTATAAAGTGTCCATCTTTGTCTTTCTTACCTTTATTTGCTTTAAATCTGCTTGTATCTGAAAATCAGATTGCAACCCCTCCTTTCTTCTGATTTCCATTTGCTTGAAATACTGTTTTCCATCCCTTAACTCTGAGTCTTGATTTGTCTTTGTCCTTCAAGGCTAGGTGTGTCTCCTCAAGACAGCATATGGATGGCTTGTGCCTTTTTTTTTGTGTGTGTGTGTGTGTGTGCAGTTTTTGGCTGGGGCTGGGTTTGAACCCACCACCTCTGGTATATGGGGCTGGTGCCCTGCTCCTTTGAGCCACAGGCACTGCCCAATGGCTTGTGCTTTTTAATCCAATCAGCCAGCCTGTACCTCTTCAGTGGTGAATTCAGTCCATTGGCATTTATTGAGAGAACTGATACGTGTGGTGGAGCTCTATTCACCTTATTTTGGGAAAGTCCATTGTGTAGTTTTGTCCTTTGCCCCTTTGCTAAGTTTTGACCTTTAGCTTCTGGGTGTTTGTTGGTGGTCCATTGTGGTGGTCAGTGTTGAGAATAAGCCTAAGTATTTCCTATAGAGCTGGTCTTGTTGTGGCAAATTTCCTCAGTGCTTATAAATCCACATAAGATTTGATTTCTCCACCAAAAGCACTGCCATCTTAATTCTACCTGCCAGGTTCAGAACTGCACTCTTGGGACAGGCTGAGAGACTCTGGCACCCCATAGGAACTGGAGTCAAGGGACACTGTGAGACCTTTTTGAGGCTTAGTTCGGGAGGATGCAGAATTCTGGGATGAAAATTACTTTGTTTAAGAATGTTGAAGGAGGATGACCATGCTCTTCTGCATGGAAAGTTTCAGTTGAAAAGTCTGCTGTCATACTAATGGCTCTGTCTGTGTAGGCCAATTGGTACTTATTCCTAGTTGCTTGTAGAATTTTTTTATTTCAACTTGACCTTGGACAGGTTCATTACAATGTGTCTTGAAGAGGCTCAGTTTGAGTTGAAATAACCCAGGGTTTGATATCCATCTGAAAGGAGTATGTTGGGATCTTTAGTGAAACTTGGAAAGTTTTCACTTATGGTAGTCTCTGTAGGGCTTCCATTCCTTTGGGACAATCTTCTTCCCCTTCAGGAATCTCTATTATTCATAAGTTTGAATACTTCATTGAGTTTTGTAGTTATCTAAGTGCCTGTCTGCTTTCTCTCTCTTTTTTTCTGCCTCTTTAACTACCTGAGTTCAGTTGAAAACTTTATCCTCTAGCTCTGAGGTTCTTTTTTCTCCATGGTCTAACCTATTTTTGATACTTTCTACTGCATCTTTACATTCCCTGATTGTCTCCTTCACTTCCTTAAGCTCTGCCATATCCTTTTTTTATTTTACATATCTTTATCATGCATATTTTAAATTCTCTTTCTGTTAAGTCCATTAACTCTTTATAGGAGGAATCTTCTCAGTACCTGCCTCAAGGTCCCTTGAAGGAGTTCCTCTGTTTTGGTTTTTCATGTTGCCTGAATTTTTCTGTTGGTTCCTTCTCACATGTTCTTTGTTTTGTTTGCCTTCTTGTCCTCCTTTTTCCTTCTCACTGCCTCCTTTGTTTCAAACAGAAGTCCTTACTGTTGATGATAGTATGTTGCAATGTGTTGCCTGGCCACCAGGTGGTGCTGTAGTTTTTTTTAAAAGCAGACAGCATAGACAGGAACCTCTATGGTCCTTATTCCAAACTTAGTTGCCTTTGGTGATCCCTTGACTATTTCTTCAGCACTGAGACAGTTTTAGCTTTTGAGACCCTTCCAGGTTGGGATCTTAAAGCTGACAAGAATCCTTCAGGGGCAGGTCTCACAGTGTCCCCTGACTCCAGTTTCTATGGGGTGCCGGAGTCCCTCAGCTTGTTCTAAGAGTGGAGTTCTGATGCTGGCTGGTGGAATTAAGATGGCAGTGCTTTAGGTCCCTGCTAAGACCTTCTCTGACCCTTCCCACAATGGCAGCCCCCTGACCAATGAGACTTTCTCAGTATGGCTGCCTTGACAGCCACCAAACCCTTGGCATATCCACTGTAACTGGCATTCAAATCTGGTTGCTGTATATTTTCCAAGTTCGCCTACTCTTCCAAGCTTTCCACTCAATGCACAGCTTTTCCCAACAACTGAAAACTCTGGAAAGGCTTCTTCCCATACCAGACCTCTGTGCAGGGCCAGCTGATCCCAGCTGGTTGCAATCATTTGCCTAATTCATCAGATTTCCTCTGCTCCAGATCAAACACTATATGTAGCTCTCTATTTTCTTGCTGTATTCCCTAAGCTATGACTCTGGGTAAGGTCCCTTTGCCAGGTAAGGCTGGATTCTCCCCCCCCCCCCCATTCATTCTAGGAGAGCTCAGCTGAATGATCCTTCCAGTCCATCCTGTTTATTTATTTTTGAGACAGAGTTTCACTTTGTCCCCCTCAGTAGAGTGCGATGGCTTCATAGCTCACAGCAACCTCAAACTCTTGGGCTTAAGCAATCCTTTTGCCTCAGCCTCCCAACAATGCCCAACTATTTTTAGAGACAAGATCTCACTCTTGCTCAGGCTAGTCTTAAACTCCTGGCTCAGGCAGTTTGCCCATTTGTCCTCCTAGAGTGCTAGGATTAAAGATGTGGGCCACTGTGCCCAGCCTGGGAGAGAGGAAATAAAGCTTTGGAAGTGCTTTGGGATTTTAGGAGGCAACATGGTTGTGAAAATCCATGTTCTAGCCCTGTAAGAATAATTACTGGTGGGCAAGATAGAGGGAATGACCTACTTAGAGGAGGTGTGAGGTGCAGCTTCTGGTTTGTCCAGGTCTTCTGGCTCTGATCCAACATCACACAGTTTCAGTCAGAGCTAAAACTGCTCTACTTCGATACTGAGAACCAGTGGGAGCTGGGATTGAATTGAATATGTCTTTTCTCTTACTTTGCCTGGCTGCGTCTCATCTATCTTTAAGCGAGTTGTTCCTGTTTTCACAAAGCTCTTCTTTTCCCCTCTTTTTAAAGTCGTGTAATGTATAGAACTGTGTGTTGATTTGTTAAGTGCAACTGTCTTCCCTCTGGACCCCCAAGAGGTTTCAAGGACAAGGTGTTTTGATGCGTCCTTTCAGACAGATGTGCAGGAGGCCTGGTGTGAGTGACTTTACTAAGTGGTGTCTAAATCCTCCAAGACAGCCCTGGGTATCGAGGATACAGGATGCTTTGTAGTTCTCTGGTGAAGGAAGGCATGTGCACTGCACTGTGTCAGCAGGCAGACAGCACTCATACTCTACACCTCCAGAGAAAGGACTGGAGAACATATCCAACTTGAACAAAAAAAAAAAATAAGGTAAATTAGGTGATGGTCAATGGTATGATATTTTTTGTCCTTTTTTTCCTTCCTTAGCTGATTTGCCTAATCTCTGCTCAAAAAGTTTCTTTTGAGAAATGAGTGCTATTTCCAGGCAGTGTGCCAGGAGAATAAAACTCTGTTTCAATAAAAACTTGCACAGAATAACCTGGTTAGTTCTCAGTATATTCGTTGACTTGGATCCTAGGTAAGGGTCGGCATGCAGTCACTGGCAGAACTGCAGGGGAGTTCTGCCTTCATCTTTTTTGAAAGGGGATGGAATATAACTTAAAAATGAACATCTGTTGTCTTGAAAAAGTGACTTCTTTGGATCTTCTAAGTAGAATGATTAAATTGGGTGCCTCTGGAGAGTTTGGGTCAGTAAGTCTATGGTATAGGGTGAGGCCTGGGTATCTGTATTTCCAAGAAGCTTCAAAGGTGATCTTTATGCTGACCTGTAAAGAGCCTTTCCAGATTTAACATTCTGTGATTCTATAATTTTACATAAATGTTAGGAAAAATTACTTTTGTGTGCAAACTTTCCCTGTTAAAATGGTTGATCTGCTTAGATTCATGTGATATTTTTATTTTAATATCCTTCAGTTTCCCTTCTCTGGCAGGAGCTCTCTCAAAAATTTATTTGATGATTTTGGTTGACTCCCACACACAATGGGAATAGTCCACAAGGATTTTCTAGTCAACTCTAGAAACACAAGCCCTGCCATCACCTAGATGGGGGAGATTATGCTGTTCTGACTTATCTCAGAACTTTCACGTGACTTTGGCAGGTCAGAGAGTCTTTGTGGGTTTGGGGGAGATGGTTTTGTTTTGAGATATGAAAGTTCCCTCAAGAAGAGAGTTTCCATTTGAAAGCACCAAGGCAGCTGCCAGGGGACAAGGGCTGGCCACTACTCATTCTTTCACTGAGGTGTTCCCCTCGCAGCTTTGTCCGTGGAAGGTGCTGCCCTGAAACTGTTGCTTTCTGCCTCTTCCCTGGGTGCAGGTTTGACTGCATCAGCGAGAGTGTGCTGGTTAATCCTTTGCTTAACTCGTTCTTTTCAGCACAGCCCTGGGCATTTCTAAAGATAAAATCTGTCAACAGGGGCTAAGTCCTAAGGGTGTGGAAGAGTCGGAGGTGCTGAAGTATGAGACAGAGCTACATTGTGAGGCAGGCCTCTAGTCAGGAAGTATTTTAGAAGGAGAATGGAGCAACCTATGGGATGTTTCGCCAGCCACTGAGTAGGGTCATGGAGGGCTACGTTGCTTTTTTGCTAGTCAACCTCCCTGTTAAATGTTCCACTTCCCACTTAGCTTTAAACTTGAAATCACTGAGGTTAAGTCTGATTAAAGGACAGAGGAACTGAATCCTATACTGAATTCCCTTGACACACTTATAAGAGCTCTCAGGGTAAGCTTCTGGGACAGAGAACTTCTTTAAAAACAGTTCTATTGATGCCTTCTTTCTTGGACTCTTAATTCCTGTGGCACTCACAATCCCTATCATCTGTCCTGGCATGCAGTCCTTCTCAACCAAACTTCTGCGACGTTTTCCCTCCCTGCCTTATGTGTTCACCTCCTATTCACCCAGCACTCTTGGTTCTCCATCTGGGATCTACTGGCTAGCAGCCCTGGGATCCCTTGGGAGCTTGTTAGAGAGGCTGCAGTCTCAGCCCCACCTGGACCTGAGTCAGAACCCTCATTTTAGCAAGATTCCCAAGTGATTTATGGCACACGGAAGTCAGGGAAGCACTGCTGAGGCTAAGGGTATTTTCTGAAGGTCTCCGTTGGCTGTTTCTCATTCTTCGCTGTCCTTGACTCCTCTGTCATTTGTCATAATTTTCTTCTTCAAAGCTTTTTTCTCTTCCACTTCTCTAACATAGCTCTATCCAGATTTTTTTTTTTGCACTTTTATAGCCACTTCTTTTCTGGGTAATTTTCTGGTGCCTTTTCCTTTCATGAACTCCAAAATACAGACATTTCCACAGTTTGTCTCCAGCCCTACTGTCTTCTCCCAAGGTTCAGTTCCGCTGTTTCACTTGACTTCTGGACATCTCCCATTGGCCATCCCTCTGGAACCTCCAGAATACTCCATCCAGACTGACTTAACTTTTCCTTTTCCCCAGAGACCTCTACTCCTCTGGCCTCCTTACTTTAGAAATGGCATGAGCTGAGTGGTGTGCACGCATCATCATCACTGCCTTCTCTTTTCCTTGTCCTGTCTATTCAATCAGTCACCAGATTGTATTTTCATCATTATCTTGTGTTCTGATTTTCCCAGTTTGTTATTTAATAAAGTTGTTGATTAACCTTCTTTCTCTAAAGGGTCTGATCTTTATTAATTCTAGCCTGTAGTTATTCCTCTCTCTCATCTTCCATTGTTAGTTACTTTTTTCCCCCTAGTTATTCTAATAATACCCCTTGACTGTTGCAAAGCACTGGCTGAGTTTCCACTGCCTTTGGAGTAAAGTCCCATCTCTCCAGTGCAGACTTTAAGGCCTTCAATGCTCAGCTCCACTCCTTTCCCGCTTTTCTCGGCAAAACTTCTCTGTTGGGCCAAGCTGAAGTCCTATTTCCTGACTTTGGCATTCCCCTGCTAACTAAAAATGACCTCTGCAATCTGGAATGAGATTCTAATTCAGATTATTGCAAGGATGGATAGTGAAGCAGCAATTGTTACTAGCCAGGCTGGGGATGATTGCAAATAGATCAGGCTGTAGGATTCCCCCTTTCTTTTTTTTGACTTAACAGATAAGGAAAATGTGTTAAGCACCAAGCATTTGAAGTTCAAGAAGGCATTTGATACCAGATTTGTGCCAAATGACTCTGCCAGAAGAGGGCACCTAAATGAAGTTATGTTTGTAGGAATGTTTCCTGTGGATTCCCCACAGAACTAGTTTCATGTGTGATTTTTGGCAAAATACATTTACCAGTGACTTAGGATTTAGGTGAAACTACAGAAAATAGATGTATTTGTGGAAGATGGAACTAGGAAGACAGTAGAATCAGATAGTAGGATCATGATCCTTTAGTTATCTGTTAGAATATATGGGACAATTCGGAAAAGATAAAATTTAAGATTACACTTGCACTTTGGTCCTCAAATCAACTGTTAAAGCAAAGTACCAGAATAGGGGTGATGTGTGAGAAAAAATTAAGCTTTATTTGGCCTTCTCAAATATGTGAATGTGAGTGTTTAATGAACTCATGAGATTGTAGGTTCAATGACACAAACACATTATCTTTTTTTTTTTAGAGACAGAGTCTCACTTTATCACCCTCGGTAGAGTGCCGTGACGTCACAGCTCATAGCAACCTCAGACTCTTGGGTTTAAGCAATTCTCTTGCCTCAGCCTCCCAAGTAGCTGGGACTACATGTGCTTGCCACAATGCCTGGCCATTTTTTGGTTGTAGTTATCACTGTTGTTTGGCAGGCCCCGGCTGGATTCAAGCCTGCAAGCTCTGGTGCATGTCGCTGGCCGAGCCACAAATACAGGTGCCGAGCCACAAATACATTATCTTAAAAAAGGAGGAAAGCCACACTTAGAATATTGTGTTCAGTGCTGGGCCATACTTATTAAATTGGAAGTAGACAAACTGGAATCTTTATAGGGGGAGCACAGCCAGCTGGCCACTTGGCCAGCTCGGTGGTCTCTGAGGTTTTTTCAAACCAAGCTTTCCTCAGTGTTAGTCTCCTTGGTGGAGGGAATTGCTGTCTTATAGTTTCTCTGAAGGCATTTAGTACAACGCTTTGCTCACACTGTGTTAATAAATATTATCGAATGAATGTGATTAGCGTAGTGTAAGTTTTCCCTCTTGGGCCAAACCACTAGTTTCTTTTTTTTTTTTTTTAATAATTTTATTGAATCATAATTCTGTACATTGGTGCAATCATAGGGCATGATTCATATACATTCAGAAATGTTTTCATCGTACTGTTACAGATAGCCTTCATGGCATTTTCTTGATCACTA
>CAUYON010123644.1:0-30292 GCA_963573935.1 Arctocebus calabarensis | reverse complement strand
GTACGGTCACACCCATGAGTCCACCCAGCCAGGGTGCTGCAGCCAGCAGGAGGCCTGAGGGACACAGCTGTCCTCCCCAACTCAAGCCTCTGTCCAGGAGTGTATCGCTCCCTCAGAGGCCACATGTAGGTCTCTCCTTCATAAAACTGGGCAGACTGAGGCAGAGGCAAGCACTTGAAAACGCAGTGGGGGAAAGCTGGGTTCTCACCCCAAATCAGCTACAAAGCCATTCTGTGACCTTGGGCAAGTGCCTTGACCTCATGGGGCTTTGGATCAGTGGGAATAATCATATCAGCCTAGTAAGGTCATTCATCTGTTGTGAATATTAAATAAAATAATGCATGGAAGAGGCAGCGCCTGTGGCTCAAAGGAATAGGGCGCCAGCCCCATTTACGGGAGGTGGCAGGTATATGCCGGGTGGCAAACCCGGCCCGGGCCAAAAAAAAAAAAAAAATGCATGGAAGATGTTTAAAATAGCTCCAGCACTCAGCAGGGCCCCAGGTCATGGAAGACCCTTTGTCTCTTTGGGTTTCTCTCTGCTTTAGCAGAGTGACAGTGAGTCCCATACGTGATTAGACCACTCCGATTTTTTTTCAGTCCTAAGCATACCTTGTATTTCTGAACTTAACGAATTTTCCCTTGAACTTTTCACACTCTATGCATTTCTGACTTTTTATTGCACCTTTCATGTGATGCCTGACATTAGGGGCTCCAGTATCTGCTCCTCTTCTCCCCCAAGCAACGAAGTGGGAACTCCTTGGCACGTGTTCTTTTCCCAGTTCTCCTCTCACTCGCTGCATCAGCTCCCAGAGCCAGGTCCCCTTCCCAGGCCTCGGTCCCTTCCTTGCCAAGTCTCATCTTCCTACTTTAAAAATAAGAATAATAGTTGCTACCCCAGATCTCCCAGGCATGTTTAAGAACTCCAGCAAGATGAGCTCTCCCCGGGGGAGGATCTGGAGGGTGCAGGAAGGCCTATTTGGTTGGGAGGGCGTGATCAGTCCACACGAAGACCAAGAAAAAGGGGTCTGGTTCACCCTTCCTAATCCAAACGGGGCTCGACCATCTGGAAAGACAAGAAGGGAAAGCCTCACACAGCTGAAAGTTTTAAGGAGTAAAATAGATAATCAAATTTACAGAGGTAAATAATAAAGAGGGAAGAGAGAAACAATTAAGGTGCTGATTGAAGCAGAAAATACTTGTGAGAAATGAACGCCTGTGCCTGGCCCTGCACCCCTGCCTATTGCCCTGGCTTTCTCTCCAGGAGGGCGAGGCGGACAGAGGCGGCTGCGCAGTGGAGAGAGGAGCGTGCAGAGAACTGTGAGAAGTGATAAAAGTGTGGACAGCAGACAGTGTCCACAGCTCTGCTTCAGGGGTAAGGGAAGGCTGAGAGAAAGTGGGAGGCAGGCTGTAGAGGAAGCACGTAGCAAAATTCCAAAACTGACCAAGCTATAAACCCAGCAAAGTGCTCCCAGGGAGTTGACATCTGGCTATCAGGTTCTGGGAGCTGTGTCAAGACCCAGCAAGCCTTGGATGGCTGTCCCAGAAGAGAGGAGGGCTAGCTAAGGTGACAGTGATGCATTTAGAAAGATCAGTGAGCAGGCCAGGCGCAGTGGCTCACACCTGTAATCCTGAGGCAGGTGGATCCCTTGAGTCAGGAGTTCAAGACCAGCCTGAGCAAGAGTGAGATCCTGTCTCAACTTAAAAACAAAAACAGGCAGGCATTGTGGACTGAGGAGGGAGGCTGAGGCAAGAGGATCTCTTGAGCCCAAGAGTTTGAGGTTGCTATGAGCTATGACACCACAGCACTCTATCCAGGGCAACAGAGGACTCTATTTCAAAACAAAAAAAAGGATGGTAGGCAGCTCTGACAAGTTGGAGCCCACTGCCCTGGCTGAAGTCCCATCACTCACACCGGTGGTAGCAGCAGAAAAGGCTGAGGGTGCCGAGCAGACCACGGAGCCACTGTCAGCGAAATCACAGAGGGGCAAGTTGTACATTGCACATTCGGATACCTGATACACCTGAGGGCAGACAGTGAGGCGGCAGCAATGTTGGCAGGAACTCTGGAGGCCAGAAAGGTACAAAACAACCAGGGAAGAGAAGAGAAAGCCCCTGGAGAGAAGCGTGCCCACGGAGGGCTAGCAAGGACGACACAATGGTACGGGAGGGGAAGCGTCCCCCTTGAGCAGGGACGGGCCAGCAGGGCCAAAACAGAAAGTCACCTGAGCACTTGCCACTGGGGCACTGGGATGCCCACGTGCCTGCAGTACCTAGAGATTACATGACTGTAATGACTTGAGCACCCACTGTATGTAAGGCAGGGCACATCACATGTTTGTACTCCCTCGATTTACACACACACACACACGTGTGCGTGCACACACTAGGTTGACAAGAGCACTGAGACTCAGGACTGGTGAAGCCCTTTGCCTAAGATAGCACAGCTGGGAAGCGGCAGAGCTGGGACTTGAATGTGTCTGTGACCCCCCAATCCATGCTCTTCATCGCTCTTCTATTCCTTAAGAAAACAGAAGGTAACTCTCTCTTCAGAGGAGGGACTTTCATTTCTCCTGCTCGACTGCAAGATTGGCAGGAAGGGAGGACTCTGAGCCCTCTAGGATGAGACAGGACACCGAGCCATCCTCTCTGGGTAACCTTCACTGCTTTCCCGTTTCCCGGCCAGATGACAGGCTTTCCTCCTGTTCCCCACCAGCCATGGTGCTCACTTCTGCCCCCAGATTGTGTTAAAATCCTTCGTTTCTGTGCGCCTCATTCATTAGACCAGACTGGTTCTCATCCCTGACCACACCATAGAATCCCCTTTAAAAAATAACAGTGCCTGGGTTCCACTCAAGACCAATTAAATTAGATCCCCATGGATAGGACTTTGCTGTTAGTATTTTTTTAAGGCACCTCAGATGATGATTCAAATGTGGCACCAGATGAGAGACCCCTCACTGTTGCAAACCATGAGCACTTCAAGGCCCAGAACCAGGCGGTGGGGCTTTGCTTCCTCGGAGCCCAGCACAAAGTCGGGTTCATGGTAGGTGCTTGGCACATTGACAGAATGAAGACAGATAGGAGAAAATAAGGATTCAGAATATAGAAAGGAAAATCAGGAAAGCATTATGCAGAAGAAGAAAAAAAAGAAGTGATTTGAGACAAGAGGCAGAAAAAGGAATCTTTAAGATGCCAGGGGCAAAGGAAGAATTTGGATGAGGCTGCACGATCACAAGGTTGTCCTACATAACAAATGTCTAGTTAACGGCGATATGAAGCTTCCATGCAGAATAAACAGCACCTGCCTCAGAGAGCAACAAAGTGGAGTCATAAATGTGAGTCTCTGAATGTGCTAGAACAATGTGCAGGGCCAGAACCTTCAGTATCAGGGAGTGGAGATGAAGAGGGCATGTGCCAAAAATAAAAGGAGAGAGAACAGAATGATGATTTGGGGAATAACGGAAATATATGTGAAAGAATATGGCCAGGAAGATAAAACTCATGATTTAAAAAATAAAACGGGAAAACAAGAGAAAGGAAGCTTGAGAATAAGAGTGGAGTGAATCGGTAAGCCATCCATATGTGGGTTTGCTCAGAATGCTATTGTTTTAGCAGTGGGAAAAGGATGATAGGTAAATAAAATATGCAAATACATTTTATAATGAAAAATCCTGAGATGAACAACCGAGATAATCGTAGTGAAAACTGTAAGGAAAAAAAAAACACAACACAAAATGTTCTGGAAATGCAAGATGGCATGATTACCATCCTAAAGTGTGATCTCTCGGTAGATGTTGCTGGGTGAGCTAAGAAAATTGGCTCTCTGAGCATTGTTCTTTAGTCAACTGAACAAAAGTCCAAACTACCCTTAGCTCAGCTTCTGACGGCTCTCGAGAGGCAGGTGTTCCAGGCCTGAGTCAGAGGAGGGGAGTGCACGCCTGCCACAGGCACCAGGTACCCTGCGGGCCACTCCAGTTGGAAGAATTCACATTGAGTCTCTGGTTGATTCAGATTGAGCTTCTATGCCAGAAGAAAAGAGAGGAATTAAATACAGGGAGGAGAGTAAAAGCAGAAAGAAGGAAGGCATAGCTAACATTCATTGGATACTAGCTACTGTGTGCCAGGCACTGGGCATATGGTACTTCATTTAACCATAATCTGTGGAGCTTTGAATGGGCCCAAGATCAGATTTGACGTTGGGATTCCTCATGCCCTCTGCTCCATGTTCTTTCCCTAGCATCACACCCATGGCCAAAACTCTGATACTAATGACCCAAGAGAAATCTTTAGCCCATTGTATCTCACTTAACCCAGATATGTCAAACGCACCTCAAACAGGTCAAGTCCAAAATAGATGGCTTTAACCTCTTCCTCAAACCCAATCCTCTTCCAGCGTTTTCTGTACCAATGATCCCTATCTCCAAACTGTCACCCTCATAAAGTGTGCAAACCTGAGATCTGCAAGTCTTTCTTGATAGGCCATTCATTATTTTGCATCACTGTCTCATCTCCACTCTACCCACGTCCTATTTATTTTATTTCTTTTTATTATTATTATTTTTTTCCTTGAGACAGAATCTCAAGCTGTCGCCCTGAGTAGAGTGCCGTGGCGTCACACCTCACAGCAGCCTCAAACTCTTGGGCTCAAGCAATTGTCTTGCCTCAGCCTGCCAAGTAGCTGGGACTACAGGCACCTGCCACAACGTCCAGCTATTTTTTGGTTGTAATTGTTGTTGTTTGACGGGCCCGGGCTGATTTGAACCCTCCAGCTCTGGTATATGTGGCTGGCACCTTAGCTGCTTGAGCTACAGGTGCGGAGCCCCAAGTCCTATTTATTTTACTTTTTAACTTTTCTTTTCTTTTTTGAGAGGGAGTCTGATTATGTTGCCCTCAGTAGAGTGCCATGGCATCACAGCTTACAGCAACCTCAAACTCTTGGGCTTAAACGATTCTCTTGCCTCAGCCTCCCAAGTAGCTGGGACTACAGGCACCCACCACAAGGCCTGGCTATTTTTCGGTTGTAGTTGTCATTGTTGTTTGGCAGGCCCAGGCTGGGCTCAAACCCTCTAGCTACAGCATATGTGGCTGGTGCCCTAGCCACTGAGCTATCAGCGCCAAGCCTACTTCTTAAATTTCTCACAAATGTGCCCACTCCCTAACTTTCCATCCTCTCCTCTCTGCTTAGACCGAGCTGTCATCATCTCTTGCCTAGACCGCTGCTACAACATAGGGTGCCCCTATGTATTCCAGCCTCTTCTGACTGGTTCTCCAGTAAGATCCAAAGGATCCTCTCAAAATTCAAATCTGATGACATTTCTACCTCAAACCCACTCCAACCCCACCAGCTTTGAATGAACCATTTGAATCGATTCTCATCACAGTTCAGAAAAAGATTGAAGTCCTCTGCATGGCCTACAAGGTCTGGCATGATTTGGCTGACCCCTTGCCTCCTTGCCCATTGTCTTCCTCCCCTTCCTCTCCAGTCATACTGGCCTGGCCTCAGTTCTTGTCCACCTGCCAAAGGACCTCTGCATGTACTCTTGCTTGTGGTCACCTTTCTCTACCCTTGAACGCCTATTGACCCTACAGAGTAGATAGAGGATCCCTCTCAATGGAAGCCTTTCTTGGCATCTGCAGAGATCAGTGTCCCTAATAACCTCTCATGAGAATCAATCACTTAGGCCGAGTGTAGTGGTTCACACCTGTAATCCCAGCACTCTAGGAGGCTAAGGCAGGAGGATCACTTGAGCCCAAGAGCTTGAGGTAACTGTGAGCTATGATGATGCCACAGCACTCTAGCCTGGGCAACAGAGTGAAACCCTATCTCAAAAAAAACTAACATAAAATAAAATAATCGATCGCTTTTCTTAAAACCTTTTTTTTTTTTTGAGACAGAGTGTCACTATGTCGCCCTCAATAGAGTGCTTTGGCGTCACAGCTCATAGCAACCTCCAACTCCTAGGCTTAGGTGATTCTCTTGCCTCAGCCTCTCAAGTAGCTGGGGCTACAGGCACCTGCCATAATGCCCAACTATTTTTTTGTTGCAATTGTCATTGTTTAGCTGGCCCGGGCTGGGTTCGAATCCTCCAGTCTTGGTGTATGTGGCCAGTGCTGTGACCACTATGCTACGGGTACTGGGCCACTTACAACATTTTTAAAATGTTTAATTTTACATTTATTTAAACAATCATTTGCTTAATGTCAGCTTTCCTCACCAGACTGGATGTCATGACAGTAGGAATTGTGTGGTTTTTCTCTGCCCTGTCTGCCCAGCACTTAGGCAAAGCTTGTTGCTTTCTACTCTACCTTGGCACACAAAGCTTCCTCTCTGTGCTCTTCCTACCCAGCCTGTGTGCCTGACCACCTCCAAGACCCTCCTTACCTCTTCTCATCTGCCTTGTCTGTCTCTTTGATCCCTGACTGTTACCACCTTTAACCTTGAGCTGGAGTGGATAAAGGAAAGTTTGATTTCTTCTACCCTGTTGGATTTTTTTTTTTCTGTCACTACACCAAACATGTGAGTATTATTCTAAATCATCCATTTATGGCACTCCACTGCTTCAAACGTTTTAGTGATATTTATTTGATCTCTGGGTAGGAAAACATAAAAGCAATGGAAGAAATCACTAAGGAGAAAGGAAATCAATACATTTGACTACACTAAATTTAAAACTTCTGGACATCAGAAACTACTCTAAACAAAACTAAAAAGGCAAATGACTAGGCTGCACAATAAATATGGCAAAGGGTTGTTACCTTTAATATGTAAAGAGTGAATATAAATCAATAAGAAAAATACTAAAATTCCAGGAGAAAAACAGGCAAAGGGCATTAACATGCATAGATAGCTAACAAACACATGGCAAAAACTGTACCAGTAATCAGAGAAATGCAAATAAACACAACACTAAGCCATAGTTCACCTATTAAATTAGGAGAACATTAAAGTCTGGTGAGGATGCAGTGATCATCTCCTAGTTTCCCAAGAAAAAATAAGAAAGTGCTTTTTTTGATTTTGCATAATCCCCAACCCCCTGAAGGAAAGGTCCAAAGACCTCAGCAAGGCCTGTGAGACTCTCTGGGGTCTTATTCTCACCTTCCTCTCCTGGCTCATCTCCCACTGTGTCCCACTTCCCATCTAGTAGTGTTGAACCAGCTATGATGTCCTGAGCATGGTATACAATGTCACGTCTGCACAGAATGCCTGCCCCAGATACTGTCCTCCACCTCACTGACCTGACCCAGGCTTCTCCGACTCCCTACTCCTCCTTGGCAATTCTCAGGATCTGGGTTTGATGCTCCCATTACACACACGTCCCCTTATGTAGCACTTAGCAGACTGTATTGAAAATGACTCTGTACACTCAGGTTTCTTTCCACCTTCGGTTATATGCACCTCAAGAGAGGCATTGTCTTTTTATTCTTTCCTATACCCCTGGGCCTAATCCAGCGGAGATGCTCAACAGATGACTCTTGAACTAATCAATCATGGAATAAATTAATTATTCTATTTTGCACCATAAATTTTTGCCATGATTCTGGAAAATGCAAGTTTTACTTAAAATAGATAAAATTAAGTCTTTTGGAGAAACAGAAAATGCCTTGCCAGTGCCCTCATCCTCATTTTAGCACTGGTGTTCTATCAGCCTATGGGTTGTAACCAATTAGTGGGCCATGAAATTAATTCATGGGTCACAACCACCATGTTTTTAACGAAAAATATTAGAGTTAGAAGAAAACAGAAGGGTGCACGTGTCAGCTTTTTCATTCCTTTGCAGATTTCCCCACCCGCAGTACTGGAGCAGGACAGTGTAGCTGGTAAAAATACAAGAAGTATGTTTTCAGGACGATATGGAAACATGCTCCTGGGTGGCCATCCTCAAGCTTCAGGCTACATACTTAATCGAATTTTCTGAATCTCGTTAAGGTTGACATCCCTCTCAAGGACTATCACTTCCAGTGTTTTGACAAAAACTCACATGTGTGACCTTCTGGCCAGATGTCAGCAATTTCATATTATCGGAGCATTTGTGGTATCCCTGGGGGCTGCAGCTCTCTATAAAGTCTGCTGTGGTTGATTCAAGAAAGCAGACATCCAGAAAATGTGATTCCATGAAAGAGTTTGAGAAGATGAGGAAGGCTGGTATCTCTCAGAATAAAAGCGATTTGGGGATATAAAGAATTTCTTTGGTTGAATTACATAGAAGTTTGTCACTGACCTGTTTTCCCCTGAACTATGAAATGTGAATGTGTGGGCTAAGAAATAGTTTCTCTTGATAAACAAATAATAAAAAAAAACAACAAACACACAAGTTGGGGAGTTGAAGTTCCTGCTCTGAGTCTTATTAACTGTGAGACTCTGGAAAGTTACTGATCTTTCTGCTTTGGTCTCCTTATCTATAAAACGGAGATGATAAAAATAGAAACAGGATGAAAAAGAAAGGACCTAGTTTTGCCTCAAATTCTCGAAACTGTTCATCATCACTTCTGGTACAGAGACACTGTGAGTTCCCACCAGAAACAGACAGAGCTCACTCGCATTACTTCTCCCCAGCATCTTCTGTTCCGATGCCCACCCCCTCTTCCTCTGTTCTTTTTTTTTTTTTATTAAAACTTCCTCTGTTCTTAACAGCAGAGGTGCCCAGTCTGCCTTTATATAATGATTCAGCCTTGAGCTTCTCAGACTCAGGGGCAAAAACATGAACTTGATGGCGTCAAGCAAATTAATGGATCCTGGAGCCCAATGTCATAGGGAATGAAATAAATGCCTCTTTGTAAATTGCAAATCTGTCAGTCAGTACCCTGCTTCTTTCTATGATCATGCTCAGGATAAAGCTCCAGCTCCCGAATATAACTTGTATGGACCTCCACGATCTGACACATGCCACCCTGTCCAGCCTTACCCCTCACATCCTGTGCTTCAGGCCTCCCCAGTCGTGAATTTCCCACACGAGTCATGCTCGCTCATCCTGGGCCAGCTCCTGTTGTCCTGTCTGAGCAGAGAACCTCTCTGGCCCTCTGCACTCAGGCAGCAGCTCCTCCTGGCTTCTTCCCTGACTATCCTGACCTGGCCCTGCACTCTCCCTGTTCTGTGGCCCCCTCCATTGGTTCAGCCAGCTGCATGTGTCTCTGGTGCTCAAGGGCAAGGATTGTGACTTTTGTTGTGTCCGTAGCATCTAGCACAACACCTCATCTCCCCTAGAGTAAGCACATGTTTGTAGGAGAGAAGGAGGAAATGGATAGAAATTCTTCTTCAAGGCCAGAAGGGAAGGAGGAAATGGATAGAAATTCTTTAAGGCCGGGTGCATTGGCTCATGCCTGTAATCCCAGCACTCTGGGAGGCCCAGACAGGTGGATTGCCTGAGCTCAGGAGTTTGAGACCAGCCTGAGCAAGAGTGAGACACTGCCTCTAAAAATAGCCAAGTGTTGTGGCAGGTGCCTGTAGTCTCAGCTACTTGGGAGGCTGAGGCAAGAGGATTGTTTGACCCCAGGAGTTTGAGGTTACTGTGAGCTATGACTCCACAGCACTCTACCGAGGGGGACAAAGTGAGACTCTGTCTCAACAACAACAAAAAAAAAGAGGGAGAAATTCTTCCTCTGACCTCTTCTGCCAATTTCCAAGATCATAACACAACTCAGGCCTTTAAACAGTAAGCCATGCTCTAAAGACCTAGGCGCACGTGGGCACACAGAGACCAAAGATAAGGACCTCTTGGAATGAGGCAGTCCAGGGAGAATACCAGGGCAAGCCAGAGGCCAGGAGCACGAGTCCCTTGGGGAGATCACAAGCTGCAGGAGGCTCCTGGGCTGTTCTCTGGAGGAATGTGAGCCTGCACAACCCTCTGAACGCCGGTAAGAGGCTAAGAGCTTAAGTATCTTTAGTGAACACACTTGGGGTGGGGCAGGGACAAGGCTGGGTCACTCTCCCTACTGCAGTGATTCCAGGTTTTTGGCCACTCAGTTCCAGAGCCCATGAACAGAGGCTGCTGCTTGGACAAAGCCATGGTAACTGAGGTGAAACCACAGAGAGAGAGGGAGGGAAGGATTAGCTCCGACTAAGCAGAAACAGGCGCACAGTGAGGCATTTCACACACACCATTTCATTTGATTGACATACCAACCCACGGACAGTGGCCTCGATTTTACAAATGAGAATGCAAAGGACCAGAGAGGTTAAGTAATTTGTCATAGCTCCCACAGGAAGAGGCTGAGCCGATGTTTAAACCTAATTCCATCTGACTTCAAATATCCTGCTCTCTTCGCACTGAGTTCCTACCCTGAGCACTTCCTTCAGTGTGATGCTCCACTCCTGGACAGGAGTAGGTGAGGGCCATGAAAGGCAGGGTCTGCCACCAGGTACATAGACACCAGTGAACCAGGGGCTTGGGATGTATCTGTCCCCTGGGAAATTACATCTGGTACATAAAGAGTCCTGGGATCCCCAGTGCTCACCCCCCAGCCCCTCCCAGGGGAGGAGATAACTTCAGGCAACTCTCAAAGGGCCTTCGGGAGTGGGGTCACCTCCTGTTCTAAAGACAGTGCTTCCACCTCAACCATCAGCCCCCAACGCCAACTTTATCCTTTACTTGTCTAGCCCTGGAGATGAAAGGAAAACTACTTAGCAGCATAATCAGAAATCCTCTGGCCCCTGTAATCCCAGCACTCTGGAAAGCCAAGGCGGGAGGATTGCCTGAGTTCATGGGTTTGAGACCAGCGTGAGCTAGAGGGAGACCCCATCTCTAAAAAGAAAAACAACCGGGCAATGTGGCAGGAGCATGTAACTACTCAGAAAGCTGAGGCAAGAGGATTGCTTGAACCCGTGAGTTTGAGGTGGCTCTGAGCCCTCTACCCAGAGTGACAAAGTGAGACTCTGTCTCAAAAAAAAAAGGAAAAAAAAAAAATCCTGCAATCTGGCAGGCGCTTCTGAGGACTCTGACCACCTCTCCCAGCTTCTCAAGGCTCCAGCTTCCTGGTGTGCCAGGACTCGCCATGGGTGCGGGGAAACCTCCTACCCCAACACCCATACCTGGTGGGTAGTATCTGACTATACAGAGCTGCTTTTTGGCTTAGAGCTCTGGTTCAGATTAAAATGCAGGGGATATTTACAATGGTGGCAGCCATCGCGACCTTAGCATGGATTGGTTTCCAGCTTGGTTATGAAAGTAGGCTTTGAAAGGGGAGGAAAAAGACAAAAACTGGAGGACTGTGGTTGTCGATTGTGGAGGCCTCAAATAGAAAAGCAAAGTGACTTTGTATATATTTCCCACTCACATCCTGCCAGCAGCCCAAGAAAGTTAGCTACTTCATATGCTTTTAGGGTTGATGGGTACAGACAATCTAATACTGTGGCCCTAGAATCCATCTGAAATCCATCCTCTAGTGATTGAGAATTGAGCTTCAGCTTCCCTTTCCTGACTCCACCTCCCCAGGTGGGTTTTGATATACATTATGCTGGTTAGAAGCAGACTGTTTTAGCCAGGTTTTGTGGCAGTGTCCCAGCTACTCAGGATGCTGAAGCAAGGGGATCACCTAAGCCCAAGAGTTTGAGAATGCTGTACGCTATGACACCACAGCACTCTACTGAGGGCACAGAGACTCTGTCTCAAAAAAAAAAAAAAAAGGCAGCATCCCTTTTCCTGGAGAGAATGAAGCATGCCCAATAGATAGACAAACAAGGCCCTGATCTTGAAATTGGGATTCTGGTTCCGTAGAATCAGGCTGAGGAATTTGCGGACTTGAATTAGCACAGGGAAAATTTAAAGGAAACATACAGTTCCACACATGCTTAACAGCATGGGACATAAACCAGGGCAGCCCCCAAGCCAGGTCCTTCTCTGAGGACCGGGAGGAAGCAAAGTACTTCAGGCTCTCCTGTATGCTTAAAATGGGAATTATGCCATTTGGATATATATCTGAATTACAGATCTCACTAAAGTCTTCAGCCATAAAAGTGCCCCTGATCTTTCAATATTTACAAAGCAAATACATCGGAAGAAAGAGAAACATCCTTTGTTGGATGCCATTGCTGGTGTGAAAACTACTTTATGGTGGCATCTTCACTTCTGCTTGGAATCTGAGGGTCTCTTCCTCATTCTGAGGCGCACACACGGCATCCGGGGTTCTTGGCCCCTCTTCCTCCATCCTCAGTTCTCACTTACACCGGTCACACACCATGCATACGAATTTGGCTCTATAAACACACACTTGAGGGAAATGTAAGTACAAATTTACTATCCACCTAATAGTAGCTAGAAAATTACAGGCATAATGATAAAAAGGAAATAATCAACTCTGCAGTGCTCAGCTTCAAACCCGAACCTGTCAGGGGAAGAGGAAGTTGGATGCTTCAGGGACCAGGCAGCAGGATACAGGAAACAGGCCAGGTGAGAGAGTACAAGTCTTGCCAATAAAGGCAATGGCTACTTAGTTGTAATGGATTGTCCTTTTTGAAAATGCAGATCAGAACTGCCACACCTTTTGATTGTTCAAGAGAAGCCAGAGATTGATTTTAATGTAAAATCTCCTGATTTCTTAGATGGTGGCTCAGTGTTTTTGACAATACTAAGTGAGCTAAATAAAGCTGACAATCCACCGGTTTTCAGTGCTCTGCCATACAGATGGTGAGTGGCATCTCCCCAAACTGCAGTGTTAGACTGCCACTCACCAGCCACAACTGGAAATTGCAATAGAGGCATCAACTGACAGGGCTCTCTAGCTTCACTGTGCACCCACCGCTGGACTCCTGAGCCACAGAGAAACAACTAACTCTACAGGAAAAGCCGGCAGGCTCAGCTGAGCCACCCAGGGACAGCAGTAGGCTGGCCTTGCCGGCCTAGAGGCACTAAATCGCTGATTGCTCCTGCATGAAGCCTTCGGGGCCTGGGAGGCCTTTATCTGGCTCAGAAGCCAGGGCTGCTTCTCGAAGGACTTCCAAGTGCTCCTCAGCGGCTGACAGTGACTGGTCAATCCAATCCAGGCCCCCAGTCAGATGGCAGGCATTCCTGGTCACCAGCACCAGATGACTGACAGACAGGAGCAGGGCAGTTGTCCTAGAAAAAAACAACAGGATCAGATTCCCTAAGAAATGAGTGACTCTGCACAAAAGCCCAAATGGGACACTAGTGTTCCCCAAACCAGGATGACGGTGGGTATATAACTTAAACATGGTTCCATGCTAAAATAAATTTGGGGATGCCTAGGTTAAACAAGATTAACTAAAGTCTGTCTCAGTCTTTGATGAATCTGATAAAGCTCCAGGGGGAGAAAATAATATGGTATGTTATACAAACTTATTCAAGACTGTGGAAGCCACCTTCTGCAGCACACCTACTACTGTCTCCCAGACAGTCCAGATCTGGTCAATTGGATGAGCACATCCCCAACTGCTGCCCACTTAAAGACAGGACATACTAACCCTCACTTTGAGCATTCCTTACTCAATTCCTTATAAATCAATAAGGCCCGGGGCTGGTTTATAAAAAAAAAAAAAATTAACTGAAAAACAAATTGAGAGGGAGTTTTAACATGCTTTCAGGATTGAAAAATTCACTGTAGCATACCTTTTGGGTAGTGAGTGTGTGTGATGCATTTGGGGACATATCACAGATTAACCTATGAACAAAGCTGGCCAGCAGCAGGAGTGGGCATAGAAACCAAAGCTGTAGCACAGTAACCCACGTCTAGATGTAAACCAGTACACAACACATCTACGAAATAGCATATAAATCTGAGAGAGGAAAGATTCTGTTTCTCTTAAATGGGTTTACATCTGGTTCGGGAACATAACAATTTCCTAAGGCTAAGAACACTCTAAGTACAGGAAGGTTACGAGAGGAGGGTTTCAGAAAGTATCTGGTGGGAGGTAAGCACAGCTGTGGCTGACTTGTCACCTCCACTGGGCAGCACTCACAGCTACGGTGAGTCTGCTTCTGGGGTGCAGAGATGAGAGAGCGCAATGGGGGGATCTGGAAGGGAGGGATGGCACAGCTACAGCTCAGCATGGCTGGATCTTTATTCACAAAGACTCAAAATCTAAGACTAGCTCTTTCTTCTCCTGGGCTTCAGGAAGAGGACTGGCCTCCAGCACCCAGCCAGGCTCAGCTCACTGGTTGGCTGACCATACACACAGAAGCAAATGGTGGCCTTGGGAGTCAGTGAACTAGTTCTCTGTAAACAACCCAGTTAGCTATCTTCATAGATTTGATAAAATGGTGAACTTCCAGCGTGACCCCATGAATGGCACACCGCCCCTCACCGTGCATCCAGAAGCTTGGGGTCCAGCGGAGGGTACATCGACTTTACAACATCGTCCACCCTGAGGAGAGGCAAGAGGTTGACAATTTTTCACCCTCCTTATCTACTTTTCTTCTTCCTTCCTTCCTATCTTTCCTTATTCCAATTCTTTTCTTTTGATATTCCAGACCCAGGCTTTTGTGGTTCTTTCTCTAACTGCTTCTGCATTCTCAGACAGAGACTGAATGGAAAGACTCTAGGTTCAGTTTAGAGACTATCTTGTTCTCTAGTTTTGTTTCCATTCCAATGGCATTTTAAAGGTCACACCTACACAATGATGTTCAAGATTACTAGTACATTAAAAAGTCACATTGTCAAATAATATAGAAAGCTTGATCTATCCCATTTGTATAAAAATAAACAAACCAAGGTTATGAAATGCAGGAAAATCTGGAGAAGCATTCATCGTTTATTCAGTGGTTACCTCTAGAAATTGGGAGGGGTGGAATTAGAGGGTACATCACTTTCTACATAATCTATGTCTACAGTATTTTACTTTTTATAAGCATTTGTTATTTTTGTATTCAGAAAAAAAAGGGGATGAAGGTAGTTGTATAAAACATTAAAAAAAGCCACAAGTTTAAATTGGGTTCAAACTGCTCCACTGCATTTTATGACAGTTCATGGCTAAATTTTTTATATCAAGTTCAGAAAAGAGCTACAATTCATTCTTACTTGTGTGGTACAAGGTTTTGATCCACTCTTTGCTCATGGACCACTTGATATCCAAGAAGAAAAAATAAAGATGTATTATTTGATTTCCAAAAGCATGTTTAAAAAAGATGCGTGGAGCTGGTGCAGAAATGCAGAGGCATGGTCACCCTTGGTACAGCTGCAGTGCCCACAGCTACGCTCCTTAAAACTAAGATGCCATCAGCATACCATGTGGAATAAATGGAGCACGAAGAACAACGGGAAGAAAAAATTGCCAGAGGAGAGAGAAATATGAAGGCAAAAAGACAAAGTGAGGACCCTGACTGAATTACGGCAGAGAGCATGCTAGAAGTAGTCCAGGGTGCTCTGTAGGAACCAGTGGACACCAGGGCAGGCCCACTCTCTGGGCAATGCCACACACTCTCCCTAGCACCACTGCCCATCCTGCTCGCCCCGGCTCCCACGAAACCCTCAGAAATCCCAGTCTCCCTCCTCTCCCTCATAGAGCCTGTATCATAGGAATCCATTGACCCCTTGGGGTAGCTCTTAAAGTGACAAGTAGCAGAATGAAGGGTCCAGCAGATCTGATACTACAAAGTCTCTAAACCAGACTGAATGCCTAGCACGCGCCCAAAGCCAGGGCACTGGGGCAACTCCAGATAAAGCCAAGAATTGTTCTGGGCCGAGTCCCTCCCACTTTCTCAACTCACTGAACTCCCTGGACAGAGGTCAAGTAGACCAAGTTGTATATTCCTGCAGAGGGCCGCAAGTGGTGTTACCTCCCAGGAAGCTGGTCATTTTGATCTGGTTAATCTTGAGGCAGGGAAAGGGCTAGTTCCTCACGATTTAGCTGAGGCCATGGCAACAAGAAAAGCATGGACCCCTGGAATTCAGGACGGGGGGGACCCTCTCTCCCCCCACCCCACCCTCCCTATCACCCGCAGAGGAGGCTGATAAATGAAAAGTCCCAGATTTGGCCACTTTAGGCTCAGGCACATCTGCATACCAGCCACCAGGTGGCAGCACAAATTTAGTACAGTTTTATTTTTTCTTCACAAAATCCAACCCAAATGAGGGGGTGTAGCTGTTGACTACAATCCTGCTGGTTGCCTCCCACATGAGATTTTGCAGACAGCCTGGAATTTGGGAGGTCTGAATGCTGTATGGCTTCCCTTTCCACTCAATCCTGGAGGCTGCTGGCTGGGGCATGGATGGAGCACGGACAGCCAGTGTGGGTTCCCTAAGCCAGTCTCTAACACAGGTACAGGCTGTACTGGACAAGGGCATGGCAAGGAGTCCCCTAGGGATGGGACGTGGATACCTGCAGGAAACGTGCTTGCTGGCTCCAGGTGAGCCTGGCGGGAAGACATGGCAAAGGAAGGAAATAGCCACAGCTGGTCTGCAACCAGGAGCAAGGGAGCAGCCCCCAGGGGGATCTACTAGTCAGGATGACACATCTGCTTTAGCCTCCTAATGGGTCTAGTACAGGGTGTGAGCCGAGATGGAGACCCACCTTTGCTTGGTGGGTATCAATATCTACACCCTTTCTGATTGTTCTGTGAGTGTGTAGGACACAAATAACGGCTGAAGTCACCTGTGTTTCTCAGAAGAGCCTGGCCCTGCAGCTACCTCAGCTTCCAGCCTCCCACATCCCCCAGGAGTGTGTCCAATCACTTACCTGGGGCTGATGCGCTTGGCTACCACAATGATGTCACTGACACTGGCTGAAGTCTTCATCTTGGCCCCTGAGCCCATTGTCATGGCAACAAGCTTTTCTGTCAAAGTGTGACAAATCTAATGCAGCAGGGAAGAGAGAAGAGACGAGGGCTGGGCTGGTGCCCCCGAGGGTTTCCGCCACCCACACAAGACAAATATGGCCTGGCCTTAGCTCCCATCAGAGCTGGCCCCTAACCTAATGGCTGAATCGAAGTAAAAAGTACACAGAGAGGAGAATGAGGTGGGAAGAAGCAAAAGCCAAGAACACAGCTGGGTGAGGAGCCTCAGATGAAGGGCTAGGAGAGCTCAGAGACGTCTAAGCTGAAATAATCTGTCTAAGAAAAATCATGTGCTCCAATTTCACCTTCTCACTTGAGGGAAAAACCTACTTTCTTTTTCTATTCCTTCATCTCATGATTTAGTCCTGCAAAAGGATAAATATCTCCAGTGGCGCACCCTCAGAAACAGGGCTGGACAAAGGGCAATTGTTCCCTTTAAGCAAATTCTCTAATAAGGGCTCTCATTTCAACAATTTTCTAGGGCAAAGTATTAGCATGTTTGTCAAGATGATGTGGAAAGGACCTTAGAAAAAGCAGGGAAACAGCCAGACTGACACGTGGCCCTTTGTATCATCTACCAACAGAGCAGGTCCCACAAAGCCTGGTTCCCCTTGCCACACCTCCCTCAAGTCAGAAGCTGGATGTGCCCTGGCAAGGAAGTTCCTTTCCCCACCTTGTCCTGGGGCTGGAAAATAGAAAACAAAAAGAAGACCAAGAGCCCACCCAGGAGTAAGCCCGGTCCCCTCCTTTGATCTCCTTCCACAGGGACTCAAGGGCAAGTGAACAGCTTTTAAGACCCTAAGAGAACAGTTAGAAGCCCTCTCTTTTGATACAAGGTTCCCAGTATGGAACACTAAGACTCCTTCTGCTTGATTCATCTCCCACCACAGATGCCATCTGTCTTCTCCTCAAATAGTTAAGGACAGGACAAAACCCAGTTCCAGGACAAATCCTGGTCAGAAGAAAGGAAATGTAACATGGCATTATTGCTCGAGTAACTGTACCTGTCTGTATCTATAGCCATATCTATAGCTATAACTATATTTACATATCCAGAGAGCTTCTTAAAATTAACCAATAAGCCTGGACTATGAGTAGTAATTTCTTACTAGGCATTTCTTTGTCCTTCCAAGAGAGATAGCCAAAGAAGAGGTGGGTAAAAGGACTTTTTAATATCTTAAACTGAATAATACTGAAGAGAAGACAAAGTTGTCTCTTTTGAAATCTTGATTAATTACTAGACAAGGATAAATGTGTGGTTTCCCAGGCTACTGAAGTAAAGATACTAATGATATTTGCAATTGGCCAAATATTTCAGTTTTTGTTATCATTCTATTAGGTAGGATATTATAGGGCAAGAATTGAACATTTGAAAAACAAATGTTAAAACTATAAAAATTACCCAAAATGTAAATTGGATGCAATCTTCCAAAATTTCAGGTATTCAGAGAAAAAAAATCTGTCTCTAAGTTGAAGTATCCATGGTTTGGATTTTTTTACAACACTGGTTGTCCTATTCTGCTGACTACAGCCAAAGTGAAAATTTTCTAATAACAATAGAAGTCAGAGAGCAACTTGTACAGGCCTGAGCTCTCTGTTAATGGAAGAAGATGAAAGGAAGATGCTGGAAAACTTCGTTTCCCTTTGACAGCTACATGGTCTCAGGCACACACAGACTTCTACACGGTCAGTGAAACCCTGGCTAGTGAACACCTATGCTGTCTTCCCAACAGGTCACTACTTAAGAGAACCAGATGAAATTCAGCCTTTGAAAAAGCCTTGAGGATCCAAAAGTAAACAGCCCACCCAGGCAGAAAACAGGCTGTAAACAGCAGAGATTCCAGGTGTGTGTTTAAAGCAGCAGTTCTCAAACTGTGGGTCACGACCCCTTTGTAACAATGAAAATACATCCTGCATATCAGATATTTACATTACAATTCATAACAGTAGCAAAATTACAGTCATGAAGTAGCAATGAAAATGATTTTATGGTTGGGGGTCACCACAACATGAGGAACTGTATTAAAGGGTCACAGCATTAGGAGGCATTTGCAAGGCTGAGAATCACTGGTTTAAAGGAAGGCATTTTATGAGGGTTTGGTGCCCTCTCAATTCCACCTGCCTATGCGCAGGGGTGCTTTGGAGACAGCCCTTTACCTCATAGGGAAATCAGAGAGTATTACCTTCAAGATGGCAATGCAGTGGGACATGAGACCCCTGGGGAGATAAGAAGAAGCTGTCAGTGCTCATCCAGAGAGGCCCACCACCCTTCTAGTACCCCTCACTTCTCATCTCATGCTGACCTGCAGGGACACAGCTGGACACCACCTGAGGGCAGTAATGCCTCCAAGTTAAAATGAACAAGCCCATGAGCTACCTGAGGGAGCACCTGCTTTCTCTACCCTTCTCCATCCCCACACCCAGCCTGCTCCTCCAGCTAGCTCCACTCTGCACCTATCAAATCATGCTTTTTATAATTCCCAGCTTCTGGTAGACCCAGTGTGTCCTGCTATGCCCAGCCTGATGAATTCCTCCTCTTTCAAGACCCAAGTCAAAAGGCACCTACTCTGATATTGTTCATGAAATCCACCTTGGCCGCCCTACCTCAGTGCAAACCTAGGCACTGCCTCTTCCATGTGCCTACTGCACTCTGCAGAGATCACCTATGATACCGTACTTAGCATCGAACACTGTCTCCCCCATCACTTTAATATCTGCAGTGCCTGACCCAGTACCCTGCACATACGTAAGGCCCCATAAACATGTGCCCAGTGCATGGAAGGCTGAATGAACAAGGGAATGAAGCAGCATGCACTTCTCAAAACACAGATGCTCCTGTAGGATGGAGAGGCCCCTGAGGGATACTGAAGACAAAGGCTTTATCCCTGGAGCCTGAGTGTCAAACTCCTGGGCACTCCAAGGAAAACCTAAGTACATCAGGGTGATTTTATAATAAACAATCACCTTTGTAACACATCTCAGTGTTCAGGTCTATAAAACGGGGGGAAAGCAAGGACGAGCACTGTCATGTCACATTCTGATTTCCCATAAGAGCAGGGGAAAGTGACAGAGTGCTCCTGGATGCCCAGGTGAGTGCTCCAGCAAAGGAAGATAGAGAAGGGCACCATTTGCCAGAAGCCCCAGGGGCTGTGGAAAAGCCAATGGTCCCTAAGGACTTACGAGGCATCTTCAATCCAGTCTTCGTTCTCCAGAATGGCCTCAATGTGGGGGTTGGTGATAACAACATCATCCAGCTCTAACTCAGAGGGCTCAGACTGGGTCTCCATGGCACCAATGAGGTCCACAATGGGCCTGAAAGAAAAGGACGCTGTTAAATTGGTATGATGATAGTGACTGCCAATCACCCTCTCCTCACTGAGAACCGCATACCCATCAAAAGGATAAAGGGAACTGATAAGTTAGAGCAGAGACTACGTGTCCCGGTCCAAACCTAAGCCCATTGGGCCTGCAGTTGAGTACAGGGCATATGGCTAGACAATGCACCAAGGAGGAAGGTCTGGGCACTAAAACAAAAGAAAAGTGAAATAGAGTAACATGAGCCACCAAGAGGAAGAGGAGGCTAGAACCACATAACTAAAGATGCATTAGACAGGGGCACTCCTTCAGGACAAAATGATATCTGTTTATAACTTATATTCTCTTCAAGCCTATAAAGAGGGTGAGTTTCCTATAACCCAGATCTACCTATACTCCCTACCTGATCTGCAGAATCCTCTCTCGGGAGGCACCTGAGTCCACTCCCACCTCCCTGCCCTCTCCTCCAATTTTACAACATGGTACTTTAGAACATGAGAGGTCATCACATTCTTTTTAATAGCAGAGCTTGCCTAGGTCATATAAAAGGGCAATTAACAAATTATTTACTACTTGACAGAGATGCTGATAGGATTAAGACAGAGGGTAAGAGAAATCAAAGATTAGCTGGTTTCCATGGTCCCTGAAAGATCAATGAAAACATCCCTAAACTGAAAATAGAATCCTGCTTACAAAATGTATTTCATATAAAATGCATCATGAAGGATCTGCTATGCAGAAAGAGATAGTCCTATGCTAAGAGTTCACAAAACCAAGTGCTTGCTGCTAAGATGTGTGGCTGCATCTGATTTCTATTCCTGTGGGTTTGGTTGGTTTGCTCATCCAACTGCTAAGTGAGGTGGCTGGTTTTGGATAGATGGTTGTGCCTCTTCACGCTACGTGAACATGTTCAGTGACTTTCTTACTGAGTCAGAAAACAGAGAAAGGTAGCTCAGGATGCTAAGGGGTTTAAGGAACATTCTTAAGTTCAGAGGTCTTTATTGGGAAGGACAGCCTGAAGGTATCATTTTAAAACCAAAAGGCTAAATTAGAGTTACCCAATATCAAACTACTTCTACTCTTTTCTTTTCCTTTTTTTTTTTTTTTTTTTTGGAGACAGAGTTCCCCCATATCACCTTCAGTAGAGAACGGTGACATCACAGCTCACAGCAACCTCTAACTCTTGGGTTTAAGCGATTTTCTTGCCTCAGCCTCCCAAGTAGCTAGGACTATAGGCGCCCACCACAACATCCAGCTATTTTTGTTGTTGTTGCAGCCAGGGCCGGGTTTGAACCCGCCAGCCCCAATGTATGTGGCTAGTATCCTAGCTACAGGTGCCAAGCGTTCTTCTCTTTTTCTTCCCTTAGAGCCCACCTTTCCACCCTCCCCACCATGGGTCCACTCACTTGGAATCATAGCGCTGCAGCAGGTCCCGGGGCCGGCAGTAGCGCTGCCTGCAAACCACGACCAAGGCTGCAAATGAGGCCAGAAAGATGGTGGCCAGCACACCTATGGCAACAATCACCACAGTCTCCATGCTTCGAGTCGACTCCTGACTCAGTCCCACTCACATGCTCCACTTGGGCTAAACCTTGAAAGAACAGAAAATCAAAGCAAGTCTGGTAAGGAAGCCACAAAAGAGAGTGGAGCAGGTGGATCTTACCTGCTGGAAGTGACAAATGGGGTGGGAGAGGAGTATGTTCACCCAAATCATCTGCAGAGACCTGAGAGCTGAAGAAAATCAAAAGACATTTTATGCCATGCCCCAAATTTGCCTTTTCCTTTATCAAGTCCGTGTGCGCGCGCACACACAGAGACACACACACACACACACACACACACCACCCATTGGACTAGGATGGCCTTTAAAACCTGGGACAAAAGGAAACATTTTAACTAGCATTGTTGTTTTCACATCTATAAAAAGCACCCAGTAAAAAATGGGAAATGTGGGATTGTATTTACATGGAGCCACTCTTTTCCAGGTGCTTTTGTAGCAGCCCCATTTTACAGTTGTGGAAACTGAGTTTCAGGAATGGTAAAGAATTTGTCTAAATTTATATAGTCAGGAAGCAGAAAACCATCCAGTTAAACTGACATGGATGTTATCCTTTCTTTTTCTAAGGAGAAAAGAAAATTGCAAAAACTCTGAAAAGGGTCTGTTTGTCACTGTCAGTGTTAAAGCTAAGGTGAAAATGTTCATTTTCTACTGCCTGTTTTTACTCTGGAGGCTCTTTCATGCCTTTTTTTCCATAAAATTCTTTGATTTATTTACCAAGAAGAATGAAAGGAGGATATGTACATGCATATTCTAGATCATGCATAGAACATTTCTCTGGGAATGGAGACACATACATGCACACACAAAAACTATAATAACAACAGCTGATTCTGGAGGGAGGAACAAGAGGACAGGAGTGTGTCTTTCGTTCCTGTTTTAAATCCATAAGCCGGAAGAACAGGCACATTTTACACAAGTACATCTGCACAGTGTTATTTCATTGCAAGCCTCTTCCTTACATCTCTTTGAACAAGAGTCCTTACCTCTCTGGGCTTTAATTTCGGCACATGCAAAAAGAGAGCTCTGACTTAGGGGTCCCTATGAGGCCAGGATGATGCATTTCTTCTATTTGCACTTAATTCTATCTTCCACGTCTTAGAAGATGCAAATTCTTTTGGTCATCATTCGATAAATATTTATTGACCATCTACTGTGCACCAAACACTAGGCTGGATTCTGGAGACTAGAGATAAATAAGATGCAGCCCCAATTTTAAGGAGTTGGTGGGAAAAGCAGTCAGGTAGACAAACCATTTCAATTCCATGTACCTGTGCTATGTGCAGAAGAACATTTTCTGGGAAAGCTTTCTTCACAGGGCTGGTGATGCCTAAACTGGGTTTTGAAGGATGAGTAGGAGTTTGCCAGGCAAACAAGACGGGGATTTCGCTGAGTTAAAGTGCTCAGGAGGCCTGTCCCAGAGGTCTCACAGAGCTGCTCCCCTATCTGGAGCTCTTCTGATCACAAGGATGTGAAGGCCTGAGTCTGTTCTTCCAACTCTGCATCTCCAAGAGTGTGGGAGGATTGTGTGTTGGGGCCTGGGGGGCTAATTCGTACAGTCTTACTGGCTTTCCTAGGTGTGTGTTTCTCTGCTTCAGCCCTTCCTTACTCTTTCCTCCTCCTCTTATCACCGTCTCTCCCCACTCCTTGTCTCCTCCCCTTAGTCTCTCCCCTTCTCGGTGTTTCTCTCCTTCCTCCTCCCCTTGCCGCGCCTGCAGGACCACCAGCTTGGTTTCCTTTCTTACTGTGTGTTCTGCGAGTTTCTCTGAGTGTGTGTGAGCTCTCTCGGAGTTTTCGGTCTTTCTCTGCCGTCTGCCTGTGCATGTGTTTCCGTGGGGGGTTTTCTTCCTCCTGGGTCCTCGTCCCTGTGTGCTTCCGAGTGAGTTTCCCTGTCTCTAGGCTTGTGTAGGTTTCCCCTTCCTTCCTTTCCTCGCACTCCTCTCTGTGGTTCTAAACACACAAGGATAAAGCAGACCCAAGCCCCTGCCTCCTTCCCAACGCGCGGCCCCTAGAACGCCCGCCCCGACACCCCGGAGGGACAGGGGGAGGGACGGGGGCCGCCCGGAGTGCGCCGCGCGGGGCTCCGCGGGCCGCCGGGGCTGGGGTCTCCCGGACGCGTGACCCCGACTTACTTTCCCGACTTGCGGGCGCGGGGACAAAGCGGCGTCGGCGGCGGCCTCCCCTCCCCCGAGGCTGCGGCAGGCGGGGCGCCCCCGACTCCCCGCGCCGTCCCCCGCCCCCGGGGCCCCGCTCTGCGCGGGGTGGGCTCGCCGCAGCCCGCCCCAGCCCCAGCCCGGAGCCCGAGCCTGAGCCCCCGCGGGGGACCCACCTGAGGCGGCGGCTCCGGCGCACCCCGCCGCGCTCCCCGGCGGCCCCGCGACGGCTCGGCGGGGCGCGGGCCCTGCGGCGGGGCATGCCGGGAAGGAGCGGGGCGGGCGCCCGAGCGCAGACGCCGGCCCGGCCGAGGGGCGCGGGAGGGGCGGCCGCGGGCCGGCGCATCCAATCCCCCGCTGCCAGGCGCCGCCGTCCCCGCCAGTCCCCCTGGCGGCCCCGCGGGCTGGGCAGGCGGGCGGCCGGGGCAGCTGGGAGGCTGTCACAGCGACCTCCCGGACCTTCCTCGCCCCCGCGGAGGGTCCCCTCCCACACCCGGCCCTGCCGTCCCGTGGGGGCTGGGGAGCGCTAGCAGCTTCCACAGCGTGCCTAGTAATTGAGCGAGTCTGCGCTCCTGCCGACTGTCCGCTTAGAATCCCGGCTCCGCGGCTCACCAGCTGTGAAGAACTTACTTCACTTCGCTGTACCTTGCTTCCTCCATCTGTCAAATGGGACTCCTCCTCAGGATTCTCAAGAGTTGGTATAAGCATCAACTGACACGACGCATGCAATGCCTCGGAGAGTGCCTAGCCCAGCGTAACTTATGAATCAAAGTACCTCCTCCTATAACGTGACCCAAAGGGTAGTGACAAGAAGGCCTACTTCTAATGATTGTCCAGCCAGGAGCACAAATGCAGGACTCTGGCTGGCGGCCCTGCCCCTGCATTTCCCACACTATAGCTTCTACCCTGCTTCAGGCCTGAAGACGTTCACACTGTGCAGTCTGCCCCAGGAGGATGGAAGACAGACCCTGGATGCAGGCTGAGGGCTGTTTGGACAGGGATTTCCAGAGTCCAGGACCATGATCCAGAAGAGACATGGGCTCCAGCTAGAAGGAAAACCTGGGGTCTAAGGCAGGGTCCCAGTCAGTATTGGTGACCAGTACCAAAGGAGGCAGTTTAAATTCCAGGCAACCTGATAAAGGCTCTGCAAACTGGTAGCCCCATGGCACAGAGGCGTTTTTGTTGTTGTTCATAATCAGATCAGTTGCCAATATTTATTTTAATGAGGTGTTTCACATATAATTCTGATTCAGCTTCTCTGGAAAATTCATAAACTTCTCAAAATGCAGCCTACAAAAGCAACAGTCAGATGGAGTGGGGTGGTATCCAGCTTTCGATATATCTGCATACAAAGGGTTGCCTCCAAAATAGGCAAAAGGTATGGTTGTCAGACTGTTTCCAGCTTTCGATATATCTGCATGCAAAGGGTTGCCTCCAAAATAGGCAAAAGGTTTGCTTGCCAGACTGTTTCCTAAAATCCAAATACTCTCATATATGGTCTGGGTAGCAAGGGTCACAAAATTGAGAGCCGAACCCAGTGATTAGAGAAAAGGAAGCTAGCAGATCAGAAATAGTACTAACTGTGGCAAGGAGGGAAGACACTTGGTTCCTAGCCAATGGGTGCAAGCTGTGCCTCATCCAGGCAAGGTATGAACATTTGTTGAGCACCTACTATGTACCAAACACTGATCAAGCATCTAACACACCTTATCTCTTTTGACCTTCTCAGCACACCCTAAATAGCTGGTATGATTATGTTTGCAGGAGAGGAAATAGCCTCTGAGAGGTCAGGCACCTTGCCAGAGTTCTTTCAGCTTGTATGTGGTAAGGTAGGGAGTGGAACTCAACACTCCCTGGCACAAAGCTCAGACCACCCAAACAAGGAAACTGATAGTTCTTCCAACGACCTGGGCATTGGAACAGGATAGTTGTCATGGCTCCAGCTACAACAAATAGAGCTGCTGTTTCCCAACTTCATAAATACCCCATGCTCAAAACCACACTTGCTCTAGCCCTGGGTATGAACCAGGTACTGTACCTCTGCCTAGTCCCATCTTGACATCCTTCTGTTTTGCTCTTACCTTCAGATACTGGCTGCAGGGCTGTACCTGTGTCACATGTGGCTAGCAGGTGATTCTTTTTGCAGCACCTGGTGTTGTGTTATAGACTAGTAATAAATGAGTAGTGATAGTGCTGCTTGGCTGCCTGGATACCAAGTATCATAGATGCCTTTGTTCATCCTTTTAGTGCAGTTTATATCCCTTGAAAGACAGCCCAGTAGACAGCGGTAGAAAATGGGTAGAGCACACAGATGTCCATCACCTACTTCCCCTCCATGCCCAATGCCTGTCTCTGGGCAGTAGCCCCTTCCTTCCAGACAGGCAGGAACGGTCAGGTGCAACACATCCTGTCCTGTCCCAACAAGAAAAGTTGTCCCACATTGGCTATAATCTGCACTAAACCCTCTAACTCACCTCTGGGCTGTCAGAGGGGCAGCAGAAGGGAAGCCTCCACCATGTAGGCCAGTGGTTCTCAACCTTCCTAATGCCCCCACCCTTTCATACAGTTCCTGTGGGTCGCAACCCACAGGTTGAGGACCGCTGATGTAGGAAGTCCCAAGTAGGAGCCTGAGTCACAAAACTGTGATTTAAGGCCCTCTCTTTCCACCTAATAGCTATGTGGGCTGAGAGTTCACACAGTCTGTTTCCTTATCTGTAAAAAGGGGATAAGAGTAAACCCTACAGCCTACAGTTGTTTGAGGATGAAATGAGATAATGCTTTTAAAGTGCTCACCATGACTGCGCAGTGGCTCACGCCTGTAATCCTAGCACTCTGGAAGGCCGAAGCAGTGGATTGAGATTGCTTGAGCTTAGGAGTTCGAGACCAGCCTGAGTAATAGCCAGCTCCCATCTCTACTAAAAATGGAAAAACCAAGACAAGATGATTGCTTGAGCTCCAGAGCTTAAGGTTGCTGTGAGCTATGATACTATATCACTCTACTAGGGGCACTAGAGTGAGACTCTGTCTAAATAAATAAATAAACAAATAAAGGGCTCAACCCTACAAGGTTGGGTAACATTAATAAAAGGGACTTCCCTGATGTTCCTCAAACAGCTGAAGCTCACCCCACCCCAGAGCTTTACCTTGCCTCTGCCCAGAATCCCAACCCTAGCTATGCCTATATTCTCCCCTCCCTTTGTGCAGGTGTCTGCTTAAGTCCAGAAAAGTCATCTACATCACGGTAGCTAAAGTAGCCCCTCCTGTCATTAATATGCCCCTGGCCCTGATATGGACTTTTGAATGGCACTTATTACTCTCTGACATTGCACTGTGTATTTATTACTTCTCCCTTTTCAGAATGTGAGCTGAACACACGAGGGCAGGGACTCTAATGTCCTGTTCTCTGCTGACCCGTGGATCTGGAACAGTGCCTGCCTTTGGTAAGTGCTGTATGAGCACCCGTGCAAGGGGTGAAAGTAAAACTTAGCTATCATCACTGTCATTCTGCAGAGGTATAGGAACTCTAGACCCACATGCAGCACCAAGAAGCCCGCCCGCTGGAGTGTGGCAGAGGGTTAAGCACATGAGAAACGTTCAGAGAAGGTAAGGCACTAGCCCTGGAAAGAGAAGGAAGGCTGGCCTGAAAAGGGTCACAATTTTAAATTCCTGATTGGACCCTGAGTCCATGTTTGTTTTTAATGTTCAGGCCCTGTCTGCCGACTAGTGAATGCCTTTCCAAGGAAAGAGCAGCCAGCCAGGGAGGAGTTTGTGTATACATTGATCAGGCCCTCTCTGAGTTGTGGGCGTGTCTGGAGATCACAGTGAACACTTGTCCTCCCTGCAGGAGGGAAGGCCAGCAAACACTCAGAACTGCTGGGGCTGGCTGGATATTGGCAGGACCAGGAAGCAGGGAGAAAGGCAAAGACTGGAGGAAGGCTGACAGCTAGCAGGGCAGACCTAAACCAGGATCTCCCCTGAAGATACAATTCAAGTTTACATTTACTCTAAGGCAGCGGTTCTCAACCTGTGGGTCTTGACCCTGTATTAAAGGGTCGCAGCATTAGGAACGTTGAGAACCACTGCTCTAAGGTAAGGCAGTTGGACCAGGAGACACAGAGAACCTAAACAAGGGATTCCCCAGGGACATTAGGGCATGAGCACCTGGATTGATGAAACCTTCCTGAAAGAGCAGATTACAGAACCATCCTCTCTGGCCCATTCTGGTATTTTAACATGTCCATCTTTAAAGCCAAAAGAAATCTCTCTCATTTAGGTATTTAGGGAGTGATGGATAGATGTATATAAGGGGAAATAATAGCTTATATTTTATTTTTAAAATATTTTTAGCTGACATTTTCTTTAATACAGTAGAAGTTGGTTCAAGGATGAATTTGATGCCAAAATAAAGTCATTTTGATCTCTGGGTTTAAATCTGACCCCCCAGCATCTCTTCCTTTTAATGTTTCAGCATGATCATACCAATCATAATCACTGCCATTTTTGAGACCTGTATATGCCAGATACTGTCCTAGGAACTTTACATAGATTATATAATAATTACAATAATCCCTTAAAATACATATTATTCCTCCCCTCTCTTTACACAGGAGGCTCAAAGAAGTTAAATACATTTCTCCAACTAGTAAGCGGTAAATTTAAGATTTAGACTACAATTGTCCATCTCAAAAGATACACATTAAGACAATATCACACAGCACCAAGCTTAAGGACGGCCCACGATATATGCCAAAAAAAATGTAGTTTTGGGCCGGGCGTGGTGGCTCACACCTGTAGTCCTAGTGCTGTGGGAGGCCGAGGCGGGTGGATTGCCTGAACTCAGAGGTTCAAGACCAGCATGAGCCAGAGTGAGCCAGATTGAGACCCCATTTCTACCAAAAAAAAAAAAAAAGCTGGGTGTTGTGGCAGGTGCCTGTAGTCCTAGCTACTTGGGAGGCAAAGGGCAAGAGAATCACTAAAGGAAGAAAGGAAAAAGAAACTTAAAACTAAGATGAGTGAAAGGCAATTGAAATTGAAAGCAAAACTAAAAAAAAAAAAATGTAGTTTTGTATGACCTGAATTAATGAATTTTCATGATACTATGCATTGAGTGCCTACTGTATTCTACGTGCTTTACACCTCATTTAATTGTTCAACAGCTCAGGGAGAGAGGGACACTTCCTACAGGGGGAGGCCAAGTATCTGGGAGGTTCAGGAACTTGTTTACAAAGCCACAGTTCTGTAACTGGCAGAGCTGTTACAGAAGCTAAGTCTGTCTGACGCCAAGCCCTCGGTGTTCTCTCAGTCTTGGAAAGGACATCAGCCATCACCCTGCCTCTGATGGGTCCCTCACTGACAGAAGTTCACCATCTTGAATGGAATTTCAATGCCATAAAGTTTGTTTCTTTTTCCTTAAAGTTTATGAAATCTGCCTTGGTATAAATATCCACTAATAATGCCCTAAACCAAAGCACTGTGTTGGTGCAAGAAATACTGTTACATAGATTGTTTAACTTGATTTGTACCACAACCCAGTGCGGTACCATGATCATTTCATAGATGTGAAAACAGATGTGGCCAAATAATTACATGGCTGCATGTTCAGCACAGGCTCTTTCCATTATGATAGGCTGCACTTAAGTTCAAAGCCAAGTTCAAACTAGGGAGGGTGAGATAAGAGATACGGAAGAAGGTCGGAGGTGAGTCAGACTTGGTCTCCCTGCATTTCTTGATCACCTGAAAAACCACCTCATGTGCTACCCCATGTAGCACTCATGCCTCAGTGACCCTCCTGGGCTTGGACTTCGACCTGGCTGCTACCCTCTTAAAGTGGAACATAAGCAGCACATCCTGGTAGAAGATAATTGATCAGAACAGTAAAAGTACCTTTGGTCACTGCAAAGGGGGCTGGCTGTCCTAGCTTGATCTGCTTTGTGTTTCCCATGGGTAGAACACCCAATCCCTTGGTTCAGAAGTCAAGCCTAGTACCTCAGATGGCTGCCAGGACTTTGGGAGAAACCTGAGCTTTTTTTCCAGGGATGGGGAAACTGCTTCTTCTCCTTCTCCTTCTCTCACTCTGTCACCCTGAGTAGAGTGCTATGATGTCATAGCTCACAACAACCTTAAACTCTTGAGCTCAAGTGATCCTCTTGCCTCAGCCTCCTGAATAGCAATTACTACAGGACCACCACAATGCCAGCTAGTTTTCCTATTTTTGGTAGAGATGAGGTCTTGCTCTTGCTCAGGCAGGTCTTGAACTCCACGGCTCAAGTGATCCTCCTGCCTCAACCTCCCAAGATGCCAGGATTACAGACATGAACCACCAAACCCAGCTTCAAGATGCATATAATTTAATCACCAAAACAGAAAGAAAAGTTTCCTCTTTCTCTTCTGCACTGTTTTTTTTTTTTCATATAGGAGAATGGTTTATTATAAAAGACTATACATAAAATTTAGACAACAGGTTATATACAAATTAAGAGACAGTCCACTTAAAAAAATGAAAAGTACAAGGTAGGTAGCTGGCTGCTTACTAATGATACTTTGTT